>CM034157.1:397819990-397990832 GCA_019776745.2 Taxus chinensis | reverse complement strand
TTACATGTTGAGATTACAAATTTAAAATTAGGCAGTATTTATATCTTCACTGTGATTTAGATGATATTATAGTTTTATAAAAAAAAAAAATAAGTTGTTTTGAGTTGTGATTAAATACTTTGATGCCTTATTTTTAATCATTTTTGGAATCTTACATTGATTCTGAGTTGTTTTTGTAGATCCTATTGGGAAGTCTCGGAAACTATTAGTTTTTGGAGTTGAAGGTTTGTTGTTTGGAATTTTTGGTATTGGTGAAAAAATTCCTCGTAATATGGTGCCATATTTTAGATCTAGAAATACTGAATACTTTGAAATATATTTTAGTGTTGACTTGATAAGTATTGCATCAAAATATTTTGACACTGCATTATGGTCCTCATTTATGGATTCAAATATGGTGAAATACATGTTCATTCAAAAATTTAGTTGGCTGCGAGAAACCAACTTCAGATTCATTTCGGTATGCCAAGAATGTAAGCTCAAATAAAAAACAAGCCAACAGATAGTAGAAATTTATGGTAATTTCTATGGTGAAAACAATATACTTTTGATTGACGACACAAGATTATTTTCACATGAGTTCAAAGAACAAATTACTCTCAAAACCCCAACATACTGGAGATTTGATGGAAACTATAAGACTGATTCAAAAATCTACATTGGATTATGTACATGGTTGAAACATGCAGGAGAGCAAAAAAACATGTGTAGATCATTAAAAATGTTCAAAGTCACAATTAGAATTTTAATTATATTCTTTGCTTCCAAATCCAATAATGTATTGTGTATTTTTCTGGAATAAAGTAACTATCTTAAGGTTCTTAAACTTTTGTTTCTCACATCGATGTTGGCTTCTCTTAAATAAAATAATTTTTTTCCCTAGTTATGCATTGTTTAATCTGAAAGATAATTTTAAATTAATACGAACCTTATTCACAAGAAATATATAATCCTAGCAGCCGTTAGACATTATAAAACATAAACATGTTATGTTTATTGATTTGTAGATCCATGGACGCTTCCCTAATATCATAAAATGATTTTTACCAGATATTCATATGTTAATCTTACTAACGATTTGAAAATGATATAACCTTGTTCTAAAGAAAAAATAAAGCCGAGCGGCTGCTAGCACATATAGAACTGAAACATTTTCTTATTATTATTTTGCAAATCATTATTTTATAGATTTTCTGTTTATTTTTGTGTGGAAGATTGCATCGTGATCACACAGGAAGATTGCATCTTGACCAAACAAACCATTTGTCAATGATCTAAGAATGAACACAAATTTCTTAAAAAAAATTAGCAATGTTTGGAATGACATTTTAAAAATCTTAAAAACATTATTCCATAGCAACAAATACAGCCTAGTAGAAACTAGCCAATACAAAATAGAAACATTGATGGCATCTGGTAGAGTGTGATGGGGGGAGCTTAAATAGGAGGAGAATGAAGACCTAGATTTTCATTAGCCACCACCAAATATTGTTGGGCTAGATGAAAATGGCATGAAGAATATCATGGAATAGAATTTCAACAAGCACAGTAAGAAGACGAATCAAACCACTATGATCTTTATAGGCATCTCTATAGAAGAAATCCTACTGGAGTGTCCCCGACTGTTGAGATCAAAGGTTGATAATTCAAAATCTAGTGGATATATGTTATACACCCTGGCTAGCTCCAAGGGTGGTGCGGTGCTCATTGTTTTTCATATCTTCAGTAAGAAGTGCATTCACTAGACATCAAAATGGACTTATAAATATCTCACCCATGTCGGTGTCAGAGACACCTTAACAATGGATAAGGCTTCTAAGGGCCTCATCCTATGAGGAAGTAATGTTGGCGGCACTACCACTTATTTATTTGTTTGGTGTTTAACCTACGTACCTCCCAGTCTTAGGGGTATCATGGACCGCTTCAGATACACTAGGCACCACAAAAATGATGAAAATTATGATTGAGCTACCAATTTTTTCGAGGATGTGATGGATTTTGATATGCATGAGCTTTTCAATCTGTTTGGACACATCACGAGTTTCTACATGGCCATGGATCATAATATGGGGGTTAGCAGGGCGTTTTTTTTTGTTAATTTTGTCAATAGGGAGGATACACAAAGAGATTTCAACAATCTCAATGGTTATGGTTATGAAAATAATATTCTCAAAGTCAAATGGGCCATTCTTGTCACATTTTTCTAGATGATTTGTTTTCTGATTTTATTACCCCTTAAGACAATGCAAGACGTTGAAATTATGTATTGTTTGATGTCTTCCACTGAGTTTGACTTACAAGATGATATAATAGTTATGATTAGGTTTCTTTGTTCTTTTAAGAAACATGTTCTCATAAGAGAGTTTCTTGTGCTATCAATTGTTATTTTATGTTGTTCAGTACTTGATGATTTGACAGATCTATGAGGATTAAACAAAATTAAAAAAACATTTATTTTTAATTGGAAAAAAAACCTTAAGCTTAAATCTGGTGGAGATGTGTTGTCCACCCTTGACAAGAAGTTTATGTGAGCATAAGTATTCTTATTTTTATTTGTAGGGTTTTACTACGATAACCAGTGATTTGAGTGTTTACAAACCAACAATAATTTTACTCTAGATTCTTGAGGATTTCACTTCTTTCCCCTTTCCTTAAGCTATGGATGACAGTGATTGCATCTGGTAGAGTGAGATCTGGGGAGCTTTAATAGGAGAATAATGATACACACACATGCCCCACACACATGTTGGATTATGATTAAGGAGAATTAGACAATTGTTACATATTGTGTTGTTTACAAGAATGGGTTAAATTTTTTAAAACATAATGTTAATGAAATTTTAAAACTATTAAAAATATTATTCCAAAGTAACAAATAAAGCCTAACGGCCACTAGCCAGTATAAAACAAAAATAGTGATTATGTCTGGAAGTGTTTGATGGGGGAGCTTAAAGAGTAGGATAACAAAGACCTATCTTTTCATTAGCCACCACCAAATATCATTGGGCCAGATGAAAAAGGTGTGAATAATATCATTGAATACAAGTTCAATGAGCACAGTTAGAAGGTGGTTCACACCAATACCACATGCATCTGCAAAGTGGCCAAAGCACGCCTTAAAAATTATGTTATATAGCACCACAAGTGGCACAAGTTTGGTGTTGCTACCAACCAAGAACCCTCAATGAACTTTACAGGCATATCCTTAAAATAAATCCTACAAAAGTGCCCTTGACCACCAGGACCCAAGGCCAATCATTCAAAATCTAGTGGAGATGTGGTGTCTGTCTTGGTTGGCTCCAAGGGTGGTGCGGTAGATTTAATTAATAAAACCTTTCTATATAATGGGCATGACTATCTCTAGTAATGTGATTTTGTATAATGTGTGTTTATCAATCGAGGGTAGCCTTTATTCATATTCTAGCCTTTTTTGTGTTCCTCAGACCACCTTATAGTTGTTCCTTTGTTGTTTTTCTAGGCTTGGCCTAGTGTTCTTATGGCTTTGGGACTTTCGATCATACCACATGCTTATTTTGTTGATATAATATTGTATCATGTTGCATTTAATATAATATAAGATCCTTTTCATTAAATAATCTAGCCAATTCATGGGAAAATGTTGATGACATCATCCATTTTTTATTACATCTACCTTCCACACACAAGTCGAGGGACTATTTAATTGGGCTGTGATTTCACCTATCCTCATTCTTTTCTCACATTTTTTTCTTTTGTTGTCCCCATAGACTCTCATGGCATCTACCTATGTTCCTTTCATCCTCTTGTGTGGAAACAAGCAAGAAACGACTTTCATCTCTATTGTGTCTTGTAGCCATCTTGCAGTGTCTTTCGCATAGACTCCAAAGATGTTATGACTGCAATTTTGAACTTTCTAGGTGTGGATTATCTCTAGAGAACTGGAAGAGATCATGTAAAATCTAAGATTGAAGGTGTCTTCATGTTTAATTTCTTGGTGTTGTGTGTAGATAAAGTAGTGTCCATGACCGTCATGTCCCATTTCATTTACCCATAACATCATGTGGGTTTAGTCAAATCTTTGGAAGAAGTATTCCTTCCATGTCTCTTTACAAATTTGAATCCTTATCTATCACCTTTTTGGGTTGATAGAAGGATTTTTTATGCTCTGGAATTTAAAACTTGGGTCTTACTTCAATTATTCAACTTTGTTCCTACTTCAATTCATTAACTCTATTCAAAGCATTTGTCAATCTGATGGGGCATCTATCTCTAGAGTTCCATCCCTGGACCTTCCCCTTCCTAATCATGTGGACTACTTGAAGTTTGTTATTGGCACATCATTTACCTTTCTCAAGATTACTACAACATTTGGTTAGGTGGAACCCTAGGGTTTCTCTATCATTCCAACTCTTTTTTGTATTCACAACTCTATGTTTTGTTACAGGCCTAATTATTCATGTTACGTGTTTGTCTTATTATCTTTCACACTCATTATTAGTTTTTTTATATATCATTTCATCGATCAAAATGTGGGATATTTGTATGTAATTTTTCCCTAAATATATTTTACAATAAGTTTTTGTATAATTTTCCTGACTATCTTAATAAGGTTTATATGTATAATATGTGCGATTATCATTAAGAAATTTATAATACAGTAAAGGACTTAAACAATAATAGATATATTAATATATATATATATATATATATATATATATATATAGATATATATATATATATATATATATATATAAGTGTACACAACATTTTTATTTCTGATGAATTCTTATTTGATTAATTTTAATTTACCTTGATAAGCTACACTAGCATTACCTAGCCAGTGTTAAGTATTAACTCTCTTACTTTGATTTTTTAAGGTCATATTATCCTCTTGAATTCAAACTATTTGCTAAAAAAGATGTTCGCATCGGTTTAAGCTATATCTAGAATTGATAAATTGTCAGTAAACAATTAGTGTGTTCATAGATATCCTAAAAATAATTTTAATTTGCAATGAATTATTCTGTGAATTTGGGATTTCATCGTGATTAATATTATTACAACGAAAAGCAAATTCTTCTTAAAATGATTTACCACAATTCTACCTTTAAAAAAGGAGTAGTAATTTATTTCACATCTATATTTAATTATGAAAATATATCCTCCTGACAAGAAGAGTAGGATAATTTTGATTTTCATTTAAAGTGTCAAGTGTGGGAGGAAAATATCCGCATTGATTTCACGTCCCTTCTTTCAAGGTACACAAAGATGACAGAAGGTTACACGGGGGGTTAATGATGAATGAGTTTTGAAATTTATAACTATTAAGAGGATGTTAATGTTCTTGTAATGTGAGTACCATTGGGGTTTATATTTATTAAGGGTAGGTTCTAGGGATGAAATTTGATGATCTTCCAGGGAGTTTTTGACACTATAAGATGTTTTTTTATGGTTTTATGGTAGGGAAAACTTTTTTTAAATTTTTTTAATATTTTGAGTATACCGTCAAATTAACGTTCATCAATATTATTATAACATCATTGTTTCTAGTGTCTAATTCTATTTAAAAAACAAATGGGTGGTTTGGCTTTGATTATTAAATATTTGTTCTTAAAAAGTCAATCCTGAGGGGTAGCATATTTTTTATCTTTTAATTCAAAATATGGATACTGATTTGAAATATGGAGCTTGTCATATTTATTTCATATATGTGCATTTATTTCAAATATTTCTTGAGTCCCGAATCAAAATAAGTTGTACTCTACTAGTTAAGTGATTATTTCATCATTCGTTCACCTAGGTCCTGGTTTATTGTTTAAACAAAAAACATTGTGTAACATTCAGGTAGATTATTCAAGGTCCAAAGTGTTCAGCATTATTTCCTATGTTTGTAGAATAATTTAATGGGTTTTTACAATGCAACGGATACACATTTTTTCTTTGCAAAGAAGAAAGTGAGAAGCATGCTTAAAAGCAAAAAAATTCCACTGCAAGACAAAAAAAATCTTTTTTAAAAAATTGAACCAAGGCAGACTTAAAAGCAAGCATATTTCCATCTTTCTATTGAGTATTTTACTTATTTCCGCTTAACATTAAAATTTTATCTCACATTTAGTTCAATATTTCTTCAATGTAGACCAAACTCATTTTGGCTTTAACATGATTCTTATCAAATCATGTGAAAGCAACAAGTACTATAAAGTAAGTTATTATTTGATTTTCTCTCTATGATGAGCAATACAAGTTTAGATATATGATTCTTAAATGACTGTGACGTGAAAATATATTTACCTATTCTATGAGTTATATTATAGTTCCCCCAACAATAATGATGCCATAATAAAAGAAATGGCTTTTAAAATTAACTCATACCGAAATATGCAACAGATACATACATTTAATTATATTCTCATAGTTTGGATAGACCCCCTCTAGTAGTTTCCTCAAAATATCTTCAATCATTCTCTAGTTATAGTGAGGTTCAATCAAATCAAAGTAAATTAACTTCGAAGTGTCTCACATCTCTTGAAATTCATTATAATAGCGGCCGCTAGCCTGTATAAAGATGATAAAATACGTCTAAATGGGCGTAAAATTTAACACCACATTGTGGTCTTCGTTGCAACCTTTTTAAGGAAAAGAGAATATGTTAGTCATCTCGTATAAATTAGATACATGTTCTATACATAACATTTCATAAATAATTCCTAGCATCATCTAGACCGTATATATTAGCATAAATAACATAGCATAATTAATGGCTGGCAGCTGCTAGCCCCTTAAAACATAGCATAATTAATGGCTGGAAGCTGCTAGGCTTATAATATAGTATAATTAATGGTGAGTGGACATTTTCCCTCATAACATAGCATAAATAATGCCTAGCGGACACTAGCCCTTATAACATAGCGTAAATAATTCCCAGCAGACACTAGCCCTTATAACATAGAGTTAATAATGTTTAGTGGATGATATACCTTATAACATATCATAAATAACATAGTATAAATAATGGTTGGCAGCCGCTAGATCTTATAACATAGAATAATTAATTGATGGCAGATGTTATCCCTTATAACATAACATAATTAATTCCCAATGGACATTATCCTTTATAAAATAACATAAATAATGCCCAGCAGATGCTAACTCTTATAACATAGTGTAAATAATTCCCAGTAGACGCTAGCCCTTATAACATAGCATAAATAATGCCCAATGGATGCTAGCCCTTGTAACATAGCATAAATAATTCCTAGCGGATGTTATCCCGTAAAATGGATTCCAATATTTGATTTTCTAGATTCCGATATATGGGAATTTGGAGTACATATATTTCTAATATAGGTTATTTTGGATTCAAATATATGTGATTCTGGATTCCAATATATGTGATATTGGAATCTAATATGTGCGATTTTAGAATCCAATATGTTTGATTTTAGAGTGCAGATAATTTCGATATTTGACATTTTGGAATCCAAAAATTACAATATCAGATTCTAATTTTGGCTATATTTTTTAACTACTCGGACTGGAATAAGTCCAAATTTAGTGAAGTAAGCATTATAGGATGATCCCTCATGGGATTGATATATCAATTGGTATGGGTTGATCATGATATATTCTCAAGCTATTTTTATATAAGTGAACTATATAATTACAAAGACATTGATTTGCAATTATTTCTATGAAACCGAGGAGAGAGGTGTAATTGTTGGGTTAAATTATTGACAAATTATTAATACAAACAATGCTTTATTTTACTAGGATTTTTTCCATCACGTTTCCCCACTAGACATATGGTGTTCTCTGTCTCTTTTAATTTACTATTATTTACTTTCAGCTCTTGATATTACATTCTGTAATCTATAATTTATATAAACATCTAAGTCTATGGTTAATTTAAATGCAAATCATAATCTATAATCTTGAAAAAATACTTTTTTGATTTATTATTTGTTAATTATACATTCCCATCATTTCCCTAACATGGCATCATAGTTGGTGATTATGTGTTTGTAGGATCGATCTAAAAGAATTTTATTTGCTACACTGAACATTAATGAAGTTTATTTATGGATCTACAAAGCCCTAATTGTTTTGCACTCATCTTCAAGCTAATCAAGTTTAGAATTTCAATTCCCACCTAATTGTTTTTGAAAATATTGGTTAAATGGTTCTTTAGATTGTATTTGAGAAATTGAGTTCTTAGATTTGTGTTTCTGCAATGTGTTTTGATCATTTACAGTTGAACCCATCGTGTACGAGTTTATTTTAATTTTTTCACACCGTTTATAGTCGTTATAGTTGTTTTTGGTTGTGGATCTAAAAGTTATCTTTACATCCAGTTAGTTAGGAGCTTCTAAGTCCATTCTGACAGTAAAGAGATTTGTTTTCTAGATCTATTTTTTACAAAGCTTGGGCCAATCTTAAAGTGCATCAGTTTTTGTTTAGATCTTTTCATTTTCTGTGAAGTTCTATTTTTGTGAAGCTCAAGCCAATCATTAAGCTTCATCTAGATTTGTGTTTGTGAGTATTTTGATTGATATTTCTATCAGCTGCAAAACGTGAGCCAATAAGGACATTTCACATTTTTTTTGTTATACTTGTGTTATTTTTCCTCTGTTACTTGTGAAATCAGATCCAATAGGAAATCTCCAAGTCGCTTAATATTTGAGGCTATCATATTTTTTTCTAGCTTCTTTTGTCACATAAAAAATTTGAGCTAATAAGATTGCTCGAAGTCACTTAATAGTTCACACTGTTAGATTTTTGTTAGTTTATTTTTTTCTTTGTGAAATCCTAGCCAATAGAATTTCTCCAATTATTTCACACTATCATTTTTCTATTAGATTCTTCTGTCATATGTGAAGTTTGATCCAATAGAATTTTCTCCACATATCTTCACATTTCACATTTTTAAATTTTTTTATTTCTGGCAGTGGATTATCCAATAAGAATTAGCCACATTTTTTCTTTTATCGGTCTTTGTCAAAGTTGTGAAAAGTGAGCCATTGAATAGGCTCCACATGTGTTCAGATGTGCATTAATCATTTTGGATTCATTGCAAAGTGTGAGCCAATAGCAAAATGACACATTTTTATTTTTTCACAGTGTCAGACTTTGACTTGTTTTCACATTATCAAACAATTGTTAAACATGTCATTAGATAACTAATAAGATTAATCCACATTTTAAAAAAAAAAAAACTATGTTAGTCTTTGTTGATTGTGAACCATTATAATGTGTCCATGTTCATACGAGTTTTTTTCCTTTTCCATAATCTTGTCAGGGTGCGAAAAAATGATCCTATAAATTAACAACACGTGTATAGTTTATCCGAATATTTTTTCCAATGTGTGATATAATAGCAAACCACTATGTGTCTCTTGTTTTTTATTATATTTTATACAAGTGACATTTTTTACTTTTTTTTCATCGCATTTTTTAAACACTGTTGTGGACCTGCTATTTTTTTTAAAATTAATTCTAGGTACTTTACATCCACCTAGGGGATCTTCTTAAGAGTTTTACAAAAATTTGACACATTCTCCCTTTTTTGTTTTATCTTTTCCATGTTTCAACTCCTTTAGTTGTCCTTTAAATAAAAATTATGGTTCAATAGATTAGTTCGAAGCTCAGTTAGCTCACTTGTGAGCTCACCACCATCGAGTTGTAAAATAGCTTGTCGATCTAATTTTTCCTTCTTTATTTTTTAACCCTCGATCCAGATCTGAAATTTTATTAACTTTATTTTATTCCAAATTTTAACCATTTGATTCATTCGAAGTGGCTACTATTTTTTTCTTTTCTCATTTTAGTTAATTAATTAATTTTTTATTATTTTTCTTTTAAGAAGGACTGTAGCTCAACTCAGTCTAAGCTCGATTAGCTCATTTTTAAATTCAATCAAAGTGAGTTATATTTAATTCATACCAAGTTTTTTACATTTTTATAATGAATAAGAAAGTCTGTCACTTGTTTTTTCCCTATGTTTGGCTTCTTTGATTCATTTTTTTGTTGTATTTGTCTTCATTTCTTTCTGATAATTTAAAATGGCTGGTAATACTATTTTTTCGATGCAGAAGTCTTATTTATTAAATGGAACTAATTAAAACATTTGGATAGTAAGGTTAAAATATTTTTTATGGAAAGAAAGCTATGGGATCTTATAACTGGTGTGGAAAAATGACTCCCCGATAGACTTGCAAACCCAACAAATCTAATCACATTCTCTCAAATATCATAGAAATCTCTATCAATCCTATTGAAAAGAATAAGAGATGAAGTTTTAGTACATATAGGTCATATGTACTCTCCTTATAATGCTTGGAAACAATTACAGACTATGCATGAAGGAAATCATTTTTCCAAGATAATTAAGATAGTTTTAGAATTGTTTACAACTCCCAGGAAGGGGGATGAAAAATAGTTAATAGCCTAGATAAAATTAAAAACAATAAAGCTCAATTGGATGGATATAATTGTGAACTATTTCAAGATAAGCTTCTATACTTCATTATTCAGATAAATATTCATGAAAAATTTAATAACTATATATATTCTTAACTTTAAATATCATAATGAGAATTATTTCATTGATTTAGATACTTTGTCTTCTATGTTAAATAAAAAAGAACATGTAATGAAAAATTTTGATTCAAAAGAGACTGCTTCTCATAATCATAAGTCTTCTCAAAATAGGAATAACAGTAATCCTACTCAAAATTATAATAACAAATCAAATATATACTTGCTTCTTGGAAGATTGATACTAGAAATATATATAGGAATGATTAAAATAACATTGATAGATCAACTATTCAGTGGATTCAACCACCCACATTATGGGTAAGTGCAGCAAGTTGGGGGACAAAAAGGGGGTCATAAGTGGACGTCATATTGTAAATAACAACATAATATCAACTTGTAGGGATTATTAGCAATACATACACTCAAAATTAGAAAAAATTATATTAATATGAATCATAGCATCTAGAATCTAGTTTCTAAAATACTATTTTTTTAAAAAAATGGACAAGATTAGCTATATTAAACACTCAAAATTCAATGACTTGGTATTTTTTTTTTAAAACGCCTATAAAATTATAGTCCGTTTTCCCACGATTTGGATGACCAAAAATTGATATATATTTTTCTCCTTTGGTGAGAAGTTAGATGCCACTATCTATCTTGGGATGGATTTTATTTTTTATTTTTTTGAGTAATATTTTATTTTTTATGATTTTTTCCGTGGAAGTGGTATGAAAACATAAAGAAAACAGAGCACTTTCCGTTTGCCCACCATAACTTCATCAAAAAATATTGAAATCAAATAATTTTTTTTTTGAACATGTATATAATTTCACCACGGTTGGGATGGTATAAGTTTTATCACATTCTGATAAGTGAAACAAAATTTGTAGTCTTAAACCTAGACATAAACATTCATAGGAAAAAGTGTCTTAAAGACCTACTATTAGTAAAAAATTATAAAATGATATTTATCCTATTCTATTCACTTTAAAATTAGTATTTCTACAAAGCTAACAGTCTCCCCTACGCAATGGTACCATTTTTATGACATATTTTTTACTTTTCGGCATGGTTCAAGTCCGTGGAAGACTAAATTTGATGTTTTGTTGTTTTTAATGTAAAATTCAGGATTTGATGTCCACTTAATTGTCCCCCAACTTGGTGCACTTACCCCTATGGTACAAGTTAAGTTTTGATGGAGCTTCTAAAGGAAGTCTTGGGGCACCAGGAGCGGGTGGGGTGATCAGAGATCACAGAGGCTATCTTGTTGCTACATTTGCAAGAAAAATGGACCAAACAAAACACTATGTTGAATCCCTAGCATCATTATGGGAGGATAAGGATTGTAAGGGATTGCAATATTTTTAATATTGTAATTGAAGGAGACTCTTTGAAAATAATAAACCTCCTAAATAAAGTTCAACTCCCTAGTTAGACTAATAGGGATTTCATTTATGAATCTATTGAGATTCATTAATCCTTTGAAAGCCGCCAAATCATTCATTCCTATCATGAAGGCAACATAGTGGCAGATAGCCTTACTAACTATGGTTCTAGTAATGATATAAAAAATTGGTTTAGTGATGACATTCTCCCTATCAAGGTACACAATGAAATCATCATTATTGATAAATACGATATTCAAAATCATCATTAAGGAGTTCCTCTGAATGCTTTGACTATTCTAGATTTTATCCTTCACCATCAAAAAATATCATTTTTAGAGCTCACACTTCATTCTGATTTGGGTATGCAAAGGTGTTGTTGAAAAAAGGCTTTGGGAAAAAAATCATTGCACTTGGGAACTAAAGAAATAACAAAAAAATGGGTGGACCTCCATGTAAATTGGAACCCATTTTCAACCCATCCTAGAAGGATGATGTGATCTTCATTATAATTATTTTAGAATGGGTTTTAGTGTCTCTAACCTCATTGAATAAATACAGGGTCCTTTCAAGAAATTTGAATTTTGGAGTTCACAACTAGGTGGAAACAAAGGACAGTTGAATTTGGGGAGATCTGTATTATAATCACTGAAGAACTCATTGTAATAAACATATGGCTGAACTTAGAATGGGATGCTAAATTCTTCAGTAAAATTACAAGAATACTAAAGCTAAGAAATTCCTTGCAGACAGTGAAAATTTTGATTTTGTCGTGGAAGGTATAAAATTGACCAACATTATGGAGCCCTTTGACATAATATCAAAGATGATTGTTAGGTATGTCACTTTAGAAGAAAAATATGTGACAGTTCCTTTCAAAAACTTGGTTTTCCTAAATCATTTTATAAGTAATTTACATGTTATCTTTCCGCATTATATATTAAAATCCTTGGAACGCTCTATTCTTTAGTTTCAAAACTAAACTCTTACCATAAAGACCTCAAATCACCATCTTGGTCTGATCAAAGGAAAAATTGTTTCCCATGGGAGAATAATCATCAAGGACATTGTCTTTTGCCCATCATTGCTTTACAATCCTAACTACCCATTTAAGTTCTTTACCCTAAGACTTTGACCACCACCACTTGTGAGTCATAGAAAAATTGAACTAAAAATCCACTTTACCCCATAAATCACCTTCCCCTTCCTAAAGGGTATAATAGTAGTAAAGTTGAATTGAATCAGTAAAAAATATGCTATTATATTAGCAATCCTATGGATATCTTATGTTAAGGTTAAGGGATAAGTTGATACAATCTTAACAAAATTGCTATATAGTTGGAAAAGTAAGTTGGAGACCTGAAACAAGATCTCAAGCAGATTTGTAAGAGAGAGAGAAAAAATAACATGCATAATGACCCTAATAAGGACAATGAGTAGACTTTAAAAATCTACAAGAAGCTTAATTCTATGGGAAATAGGTTAGGTAATGTAAAAGGTAGGCATGATTTCACCAATTTTGTGCTCAATTGGTTTAAATTACAACTGGTCATGACATTAATATGTCAAAAGTGTTTGTATTTCACCATAGTGACATTCCTTCTGCCATCTAGGAGTCGGATTCAACAAGGGACCTGGTTCTCTCACAACTGGATAAAAAGGATCCCTCCCATGTCATTTCCCTGGTATTATTCACCTCTCTACAAAAGATAAAGATAAATATTGATAAATCATTCAACTAAAGAGGATTGTTCCTACTTCTAGATTTCTGTTTTGATGCTAAAAGGATGTTGTTTTCATGTTTCTTTGTCACAGATTTGACACCTTTTGGTTCCCTCTTTATAGTTTTTTCTTAAACTGATAGATATGGTCCATCATGTATATAGCTATATTTTGATCTTTTTTTATGCTTTTACTACACTATCTATCATTTGAGCATTCTTGTAATAGGATATAGTCCCTTAAAAACTATGGATTGCTTTATCTGGCTTGTGAATTTTTTGTAACAAGCTATAGTCCCTTCAAAACTATTTACCCCTAGTAAAAAAACAAATAAATATTTAGATATAATCCTAAGTGTAGACACAAAAATTGGGTCACACTCACCTTATTCCCCTTTCGAATAACCAACTTAAACACATTCACCTAACCATGACCCTTATACCCCACATTAATATTAATTTAATTATTTACAATTAAATTAATACCCATCCTCACCCCATTATTAATTTAATTACTTTAATTAAATGGATGCACACCTCACCTAGACACCTCACCATAGACCTATTCATAGCATGTTTCCATAAATGAATAAGAATTAGTTCAACCCTAAAAATTAAATTCTATTATTCCTCTAACTACCTTCCCACTCATAAAAACATAACGTCCATTATGATCCATAGATAAATGAATGAATCTGACCCAAATGATGCAATATTTGCCATTTTTAGTAAACCTAGGGAATCTTGCCTTAACTAACATTGATCATCTCGAAAATGATGTCTCTCAACTAGGAACTGTCATTAGATACCATTTATTCACCTTGGAAACCTTTTTTTTGGGTTGACACATTCTGAGATCAAGGAGATAAGAAGAGAACTACATGTAAGTAGAATCAGAGCCTTTTCGTACCTATAGACATTCATAGCCAACACCAGGACAGATCCAAAGGTATTACACTAACGGTGACATTCCGAGAAGCATCACTATGACACCAAGATCCATCCCACTAGCCAATCATCACCACCACATAGCCATTGGACCTATAACACTAGTAAGTACACTTGTTACCTGCATCATCTATTTTTACTTCAACCTATTGAGTTCGTCTATTGGGTTATTGATTTCTTACTTGTATTCTCCTTTCCCCTACCATTTACTTACTGGTAAACCTAACCATCCCTCCACCTACACCATAAAACCACCTATACCTGAACTCTACATATTTCTAAGTGTTCCTAAGATCCCCACATACCTTGTTATACCCTCTAGCATCTCTTCCTAGCCTCAACTCAAACCCCACTAACAATTCTTATTGAATCTTATCAACCTACCTCTACCAATTCCCATTACCCATAACCATTATCGGTTCTACCTAACCGTGATTGGTCATACCCGACCGACGCCAGTATCTGTGTTTGCCAATACTGTGTAAACCAACAACCACAAACCTATCAAAATAACCAAAAAACCTCACCCAACCCTGCTAAGACCCTATCTGTGACCTGTAGACCACCTAAACAACCTGCAACCTGTCTTAAAGACCTTAACTTGCATATTTTTAGTATTTAATTAGATCAACACTGACAGTAATCTAAGGTACCCAAATCAGAATATACTAGCACTAGATTCATTTATGTACGCATTTTAGTTATTTCATAATTTGTTTTATAAAATAGTGGATTGACATCCCTCTAGGAAGTATCACACTTCCCAGATCTAGCATACACTAGGCAGTCCACTATCATATATTATTTAACTCTTCTTTGGTGGTCTTGTTTTCTATTTCAGGTAGTTCCTCCTAGCCAAAAGGAAGCTCTCATAGTCAACATTAGATTGAGAAGTGAGAACATGCACATCGACCTTGAAACTGACCATCATAATAGGTATTCCTCCTCATCCCATAACATTATCTATTTCATCACATTCCAAATATATAAATAAAATGGTGAAACATTTTGGCATGCACTCGGTGGGACCCTCTCTTGGGGTTCATTGCAATTTTCTTCATTCTTAGGGAAAAATTTCTTGTGCGTTTCTTTCTTTTCAAAAAAGCTTACACATTTAATCTTTCTCCTCTTGTAATCATTCCTCATCTCTTCTAATTGTCTAAATGACATTTATCATTTTGGTGCTTTAAAAATAACACATGCTTCTTCCTTCTTGCATTGCATTAGTGAAATAGCACATCCTCTTACCTGTTAATCACTTGTTACATCAAATGATCACAATTTTTTTATTTGGGTTTAAAATCACTTGCATTACATCCTTGATTTGTTGCATTATAACTCACATTAAAAATGAGGGTAACCTATAAGATGTAACTCATGTGCAGCTAACAGTTGACACAATTGAACCATAGAAAGCACTTGCTTCTCTCTCTCTCTCTCTCTCTCTCTCTCTCTCTCTTCTAAAATGCATAAATTTGAAATTTACACAGTCTTCTTAAACAACATATTACACGTGGAAGAACGTTTGTCAATGATCACACGATCAGAGGATTGATAGTGGGCACCCTATCTAGTTATCTATGTCCATTCACCCCATCAGAGAATGCACCCACCGCTGCCAAAACATAACCTAAAACCTCACCTTTTAGAATTTCCTCCTTCATAGGACATCCTTCTTAACCAAAAAATTATGTTCTAAATTCACATGATCAGTATCTAAATAGCATAAGCTAAAAATAACATAATAAAATCACTTTTAGGATCATACGTGTTTTCTTAGCTTTCATTCTTGATTTGTCATTTTGAGGTGTGAGACATATGATTCTTCATTATTATTCTTCTTCTTTGCACACTCCACAATCATATTTGGAGTATTCTGAATTTTTCTAAGTGTGTTAAGACCCCATATTTCATTCTCAGATTCTTGAGTTTGAATCTTCACTTGATTTAAATTCAAAAATTCCAATTTATTCATAGATTTTTCATATCACATTAACTGGTGTCAGTCTAATGACAATCATCATTTCACATCTGACCATTGTCAGTTAAGCCTAACCGGTGTCAGCTTCTAGCTTTCTAATTATTTTGTCTTGAATAGCCTTCATCACTCCTTCTATTTTGTTTATTTCCCTCAGGCCATCATATTATTCCCCCCTGTTGATATTTTTTCATACATAGTTTCCCCATTACATATTCATCAGTCTTGTTTCACTTGATGAAACTAGTATTTTTCTATAATGACCGACATCGATCTTTGTAACCGACATTGGTTCCACATTAACCATCACCGGTCAGCCTGACTGACATCGGTGTCTAGTTTGGTTTTTAAAATTCAAACCTTGAATAATTTCACCTCCTCATCCTCATTTTTCCTTTATTCCTGTTGTTTTCTATGTCATTTACATAATACAGTCTTTCCAGGTCAACACTTACTCACATGGTGTTGACTTGCAACCAAAATAACGTTCTTATATTCCATGCCAGTCGTCAACCACTCCCACATTTTCCTTCACCACCTTCTATCTTCTCACCCATGGATCCAACCCTACCTACCACCATTGCCATAGGTAATGAGGAGTTCGCATGACTCCTCGATCAGAATCTAGCAACTTTACAATTCTACCTTTCCCACTCTTTCACTCAGGATTCCTTTGGTAAATTGATATATGGAATACATGTATCCATCTCTCCTACCCTTATACCCACTTCTACATCATCCCCTACTAGTTCAGCATTACCTTCACCCACTTTACCCCCAGTGGTTTTACATCTAGGCCCCACACCCACTATGACCATTGTATCTACAATATCAGTCGCACTCGTAGTATCTGTTGTTCCTTCATTGACCACCCAGAGCATAAATCCATCCATGCCCATTATCTCACATATACTAGTTGCAACACAACTACCCATGGTGTCAGTGACCCTTACCCCATTCAAGAATCTTGTCCTCTCCATCTCGCAGTCTCTACCCTCGATCGTTACTAGAGTCACTGCGACTGCCCCACCTACATATACATATTATCAACAACCCCCTATCTCATCCGGAATTTATTCTGGATATATGCCCTCTATGTCAGTCCCATATCCTCAACCTTCTTATTTGGCATCACCATACACTGGAATGCCACCCACATCATATGTTCAGTACCAGCCCTCTTATGCCATAGGAGGTGCTCTTCCATCACAACCTACCAATGACCTGATCAAATTCATGATGGAAAGGATGCAAAAACTATAAGCATCGGTTTATGTATCATGTAATTTTCTCACCTACGATGAAATCTATAATGATATCATTCATCCATCCATTCATATTCACCAATATCCTTTTTCTTGGGAAATGTTACAATTCAACCACTTCAATAGTAAAGAAGATCTGTAGCAACATTTGTAGTCTTTCAAACATGGGTGGTACCTGATCATCCATGATGATGCTTTACTCCTATGGACATTCCCGATGTCCCTGATAGGACCTGCATTAGACTAGTACAGTGGACTACCCAGAAATTCCATCTACTTTTTTAATTAGGTATCCCAAGACTTCTTAGACCTCTCCTCAATCAACATTATTAAAAAAGTCACCATGACTAATCTTTACTCCACATGACAGTATGATGATGAGTCAATTGTTGACTTTATCACTCATTGGCGCAGCCTAATTAATCATCTCACATTTAAGTTACCTCAAATTGAGCTCATAGAGTTGGTTACTCGAGATTACGCTAGACACATCTCACCAACCCTACAATTGTAGACCTTCTGCACCTTTGATGAGGCATTCACCATGGCATGGAAATTGGAGATTCATGTAATTGAAGAGAAGAAAAATCAGCTACATAATAAGAACACCATGTTCAAATCAAATGATGCTTCTTCATCTTCGAAATCCCAGAACAACTATTTAAAACCAAAAGGATCTACCAATGCCATAGTTCTCAAGGTTGGACCCTCTCACCCATTAAACCAAGCCAAACCTTCTTCTAATCTCTCTCCTGTCGAAGCTCTCTAGTTTAGATGAGAATAACAAAAGTATACCCCAATAGGGGAACCTTATTCTTATGTTTTGGAAAAGCTTATTCAGGCTAGTGCCATTACCCTTCCACCTATAAAACCACACACTTTTTTTGACCTTGATCACCCCATGCACGTGTGGTATTAAGAACATGAATTTTGTAACTATCATCATGTCAAAGGTCATAATGATGGTAACTACGTCACCTTCAAGAATATCATCTAAGAAATGCTAGACAACAGAGATCTAGTCTTGGATAACCCAAATGCACTCGCTAACAAAAACCTACATATCTTCAAAAAATCATTCCCTAGTCACACCTCATCTTCCAACAAAACTGGTGGTACTTCAATCTATGATAACAATGTCCAGGAGGTCCACGCTATTTTCAATTACATACCAGTTGCTTTGCAATTGCCCCATGTTCCTTCCATAGATGAAATATTTTTCCGAGATCCTCTACCTACACAGGAACCTATTTCATCTGCTCTTCCACCCATAGGGGAACCCCCTTCTTTTTCTCCCTCACTTGCAGAAGATCCTATAGTGAGCACTCTCATCCCTTGGCCCCCCAAATTACTGATAACAGTCATTAGTGGAACCTCTCCTACTCATAGGGGAAACTTGTCCACTCCCTAAACCATCACACGGAGAGTGCACCTCTTTTAGCCCATCATCTTTTCTACCTATAGAGGATCCTGTAAAGACACTATTTCCTTTAGATGACCATTCTCCATCATACCTCCAAGATCCTGCCAATATTCTTTCAGTCTCTCTTACCCACATAGTCTAAAGCTAACCATTTATCTATTTCTCAAACACATTTTACGAGTATCGTTACTTGATCCACATCAGCTCCACTTATAGCAGCACCAATTTCACGCTTGGCCGAATCACCTAGACTATGTTTATAGAGCCTTACTTTGGGGACATGTCTTCTACTTCCTTCTTCAACCCAAATGTAGTTGTCACTCACCGACACCTGCACAATATATTCCAAATGTGTTTCAAGAAACCCAACCAAAAATAAACCATGGCTATTAGAACACCTTCCATATAATCACCTATATCCCAACACACACCTACATCCAAACACCTACCCATGCCTATATCATCTCCATTTCCTAAACCCATCACTACCTTAGGTGTCGTGCCGATATCACACCTTACTCACCCACCCATCAGATTAGATTTAGCCACATCTTCCTAGACCAACACTAAACTTCTTCTGGACCCTAAAAGGAAGATCCCCAACCTTCTAGGCCTCATACAACAGCCTCACTTACCAAACTGATTATCACCTTCTCCTCTTCCATCAATCCTAGAACCTTGCCCCTCAACCCTTGCCAAGAAACCTATCTTTCGTTGGTAAACAAAGAACGCAACAGCTCACCTCCTCATCATGGACCTTCTAACATACCAAAGCAATCCATGCAACCTCCATTTTCACCCGTGACCTTCTTACCATCCATACCACCACTACCTTCCATAACCTCTTCACTACCCATGACACTCTCATCTCTCCCACTCACACCTTCTACCTAACCTCCAACAACCACCTCCACTGCAACTTGGTTTCCCTCATGGGTAACCCATCCTCTGCCACCATTTTATTTTCCCTCTGTATCTCATACTCCCATATCACCTTTACCCAAGAAGGATGCATCCTAAAGATAAGAATCTGCTTCCCTCCAATAAGGTAGTAAAAAAAGACCAAATCTTCCATAACCAACTCTTCTACCCCTCCTTTATCCAAACAGATGCCCGTAAGACCTAAGACTACTCCACATGCAAAAACTAGTGGACTAACACATTTCCCCTCTTGTAAAACCTCTTCTTCCAGAATCATCCATGCAACTATACCCAAACCCATGCCCACCTCCCATTGTGCAATCCATACTAGTGGGATCCTACGCTAAGATTTTAACCAATATATTAGAGACTTTCTTCATCACATTACCCCCGCTTCGACCTTATGATCCTCTCAAGCCCAAACCCACAGGGTTTGATGAGACAAAGATTTGTACCTATCATCATGTGCCAGGACATGATGTTGAAAATTATAAGGCCTTGAAGACTTTTCTTATCCAACTTTGTTCCTCCTGAGCACTTAATTTTGAATGACGACGATCTTTTGGATGACTACCTGACTCCACCTTCTCCAATCTCACTAGAATATTTCTTCCAATACCCACTCAATGACCAGTATCTCCAACCCCAAAACCATTTTATTTGCCCCCAAAATTTGAGATCAACATGGTCTGTATAAGAGAATTGGCCAAACCACCACCCAAATGTCAATGCACCCTACTCATTTCACAAGGCTCTTATCCATTGCTAGAATTTCTCCCATCATGTTGTTATACCTTTTATGACACAATCTCTTCATCCACCTCCCCTCAAATTAACATGGTTCATGTTGCCACCCACACTAAGAAAGACAAGGGTAAGGAAAAGGATAACTAGCCCATCAACCAACCCTGTATCCCAACGTTCCATCAACACCTATAACCAAAGTTAGAATTCGAGGCCCCACATGTATCCTACTTATGATGCGGACACAAATCACACAATTCTACAACAATTGCACTAATAATCCCTTAAAATTTCTTTATATGATCTAATCCAAACCTCTGAGTCACATCGCCAAGCCCTCATGGAGATCCTTCAATCTATCGAGGTTTTAGCAAATGACCTTGTGTCCGTAGCCTCCATCATTACCCCTCATCATATAGCCTCTCTTAATAAGTTGTCACCTTCCTCTACACCTCCACCTACTCGCCAAGTATCTGCCCTCAGCTTTTCAGATGAAGAGATTGCTCCCTTCCAATATGAATAACCCTGATCCTACTCTTTTCATCTTCGTCCATATTAATAATATACACATACGACACATGCGTTATGATCAATGGTAGTACTAGTATTAACATCATCTCCTCTTATACATATAGCCAAATATGTGCATACCTACCAATTGCACACATGGTAACCTAGTTATGATGCGCTCCTTCAATGATGCCATGACCTCTAACCTGGGAACTGTCATTCTCCATGTCTACGTAAGTCCCCCACACTATCTCGGAACTATTCTACGAATTATAAGGAGATTTCTAGTATAATCTGTTGCTTAGCCGACCTTGAATCTGTGCCATGGGTTGTGTCCTTTCGAATTTACACCGCTGCCTCAAATTTTAACACAAAGGACATAATTACATCATCTCGGCCAATGCATCACCTTTTAATACTTGTAACATGTTGTACCATCCCAGCAATGTACTTGTCCCAGTCAAGGCATCTATCATTATCCCTGCTTCACCTTAATCCACTAGGAATACCACCACCTCTCCCACATCTAACCCTGCTATCCCTACTATCGCCATAGCCTCTACCACTGACTCACCTACTTCCCCATCATCTAGCAATTCATCTATCCCTGCTACCCACATATCAACTACTTACCCCTTAGAGAGTGTTTTTCAATGCTTCACTCTAGGGGAGTACCACCTATAAAATATCGACATGTTACTCACTCGGCAAGAGTATGAAAACCTGCTTCAACACCCTGGTTATGACTACCCCCGCGTAGGTAAGGTTTTTTCTTATGGCCCTCCCCACCTTTGCACCAATATAACGTATGGGGGACTTGATATTTCCACTTATAAACCTAAACCTCCATCTCAAACACAACTATTTTCATTCAACCTACACTCCCTCATGAACCACCGCTTTTCTCACTCTTTCCTCCATCGGTGCATGTGGAAATGATTTGGATTCAAATTTTACAAACCAGTCCACTATACTATCTTTTCTTATACCACTCGTAAACACAATGGCCCTTAGTGGAATTGGATTTGACGTACCACCTCCAAAGAAGGCTCACATCGACCTTATTTAGGAAGAAGAACATTCCCCACCTCATTCACCCATGTCACCATCTTCACCCATGGAGTTTATATATCCTGAATCTATACCTCCTAAAAAAAAATTATAAACACCATTTCTCTGGGACCTCTGACCTATCAATGCGATTGTGAGGCTCCCTCTTTTCTCCCATTCTTGCATCCTGATATGATTGATGATGATACACCTTCTATTAATGGCGTTCACTATCAGGATGATGAATCCATCCTCACTTACCTTGGTGCAGAAGATTCTTATATTCACCGATTGTTACCTTCTGAGACACAAACCATGTTGAATGAATCGACCATTAAAATTAAAATTAGCACTCAGGAAGACCCACACATTCTAAAGATAGGACAATCTTTAGATGCTACTGAATAGGAAGATTTTACCTCTTTCCTTTGGGACCATAACAATGTTTTCACCTACTCCTATGCCAATATGCCCGGTATTGACCCAAAAATCATGGTCCACAATATCGTAACCATTCATGATGCCAAGACCATAAAAAAAAAGTTGCAGAAAATGCATCCTCACATTTCTCTTCTGGTTAAAGAAGAGCTTCAACGCCTTCTCTTGGTTTCCTTCATCTTACCCATTGACTATCCCCAATGGATTTCTAACATCGTTCCTGTCACCAAGGCGACAGGGGGACTCCTAATTTACATGGACTTCTCATGACCTTAACCTAGCTTTTCCTAATGACAAATTTCCCCTACTCAAAATTGACCAACTAGTTGATCTCACCACTGGCCATGAAATGCTATCGTTCATGGATGGTTTCTCGGGTTACAATCAAATATTACTAGCTCCATGAGATATTAACACAAGACTACCTTCATCACCCCTTGGGGGACCTTCTGTTATTGAGTCATGCCTTTTGGCCTTAAAAACACCAGCACTACATACCAACGATCCATGACTTACATCTTCCATGACATCATGCATTACATATTGGAAGATTACGTAGATGATCTTCTTACCAAATCCAAACATCAAACCAAACACATGACCTTCCTTAAGGTCATTTTTTTTACCGCCTCATCAAGTATTGTGTTCATCTTCAACAAAATAAGTGCGTCATTATAGTACTTTCAGTAAAACTCCTTAGTTTCATCATTTCTTTATCTGGCATATAAGTCGATCCTGCTAAAGTCAAGGCTATTCTGGAAATGACTTTGCCTACTAATATCTGTCAACTTCAAAGCCTACAAGGCAAGTTGTAATCCATTCATCATTTTATCTTGTAGCTTTCCAACTGTTTTCAACCGTTTCATCATAGCCTCTCAAGAAATATGTTTCATTCAAATGGGATGTTGAATGCCATAAAGCCTTCGAGGCCCTAAAACAATACCTTTCTTCAACCACCGGTGCTCATTCCTCATAAGGATGACCAACACTTTTACCTATATATTTCTGCCACTAACCATTCTTTAGGTGCCATGCATCGCTCATCATGATGACCAACACCGAGAGAAAGTGATTTATTACATAAGCCATACCATTTTAGACTACGAAACTAGATATACCCATGCCAAAAAACTCTTCCTAGCCTTAGTTTTTGTTGCCACCAAAACTCCACCATTACCTACTCAACCACAAAAGCTTTAATGTGACCAATACTAACCCCCTACACTATATGTACGCCAAACCCTTCCAAAATCAATGTGTCACACATTGGCTTATTCCCCTTGCCAACCTCAACCTTGAATTCATTCATCAAAATTATATCAAGGGCCAACCTATCACTGACCAACTAGCTGACACACCTCTTTCTAGGAATGAGCTCTCTAACTTTGATTTCCCATACAAATCCATAGCTACCCTCTCCTTAGATGAACCCACTTACCAAATAACACTCTTCTTTTATGGCTCCAAATGTCAGCGTGGAGGTGGGGATGGTGTCATCCTCATTCCTCTTGATGGTGAACCTATGCCTTTGTCTTTCAAACTCGATTTTGATTGTATAAACAATATTTCTAAATACAAAGCACTCGTATTGGACCTCTAGGCTACTTATGCCTTGGATGTTAAGTCCATCAATATCTTTGGCGATTCCCAGCTGGTTGTAAACCAAGTCAATGGTATATACCATTGTCATAATGAGATACTTCAAAAGTATAAACATCGCATAGATATACTTTTGACCAACTTTGACTGTTACAAACTTCAAACCACCCCATGTTCTACCAATACATTTGTGGATATCATGGCCTGTTTGGCTTCTCAGATACCCACTTTGCCCACTGACTCTAAAATTTTTGTCACAATATAAAAGGCTACAATCACCCTCTTATTTACCTCGTGAGGTCTACTCTGTCGAACCGTTGCACCTGACCCACGTGACCTTTGGTATAAGCAATATGTAGACTATCTTTCCCTTTCCATTCTACCCACTCGATCTCACTCATAATGGACAATGCACCTTTCTTAAAAGTGTCTCTCGCTATGTCATCAAAGGTTGTCTCCTTTATAAGTGCAGCTTTGACGGTATTCTCTTATGATGCCTTACAAGTTCTGAAATTCCCTACACCATTAAGGAAGTCCATGATGGAATTTTTGGAGGTCACTTTAGTGGTTTAGCTATCGCAAAACACATTCTTCTCCTTGGCTATTATTGGCCAACCTTAAACCATGGTTGTTGTGATTATGTCAAACATTGTGTGAAATATCAGCAACATGCATAATCTCCATCACACACCTAGTCATGCCTTGTAGGTCGCACAAGACCTTTGGCCTTTCTCTCCATGGGGTTTGGATCTAGTCTATGAGATCAATCCCCATTCTTCATAATGCCACCAATGGATCATAACTACTACTGAATATTACACTAAATGGGTAGAGGCCATTCCCCTCATTTCTACAAAAGCTGAGAAAATATGTGAATTCATCAACCATCACATCATTTGTCACTTTGGTGTTCCTCACCACCTCATCATTGATAATGGAAAGCAATTCAAAAATAAAACCCTATGTAAACTATGCGATGCTTTTGGCATCCAACTCAGTTTCTCATCACCTTATTACCCGCAAACCAATGGCCAAGCTGAATCGACCAATAAAACCTTGAACAAAATTCTTATGAAGGTAGTCAACGATACTGAGAAGGATTGGCATATGCACATTCCTTTCACCTTGTGTGGTTTATCACACTAGTATTTGCACTTCAATTGATGCCACCCCCTTTTCTATGGTCTACGGTACTGAGGTTGTGTTACCTCTCAAATTCCAAATTCCATCTCTCCGCATATCACTACAAGACATGCTCAATGACGATGACTTTCACCAAGATCGTTTGGCGCAACTTGAGTTATTAGATGAACATTCATCTCAATGCTCTTGACCATCTCCAAATCTACCAAAAATGTATCAAATGTGCCTATGACAAACATGTTCATGAATGAACCTTTCAGGTCAGTGACCTCTTCCTGAAGGAAAATCAACATGTAACCAAAGAAGAGAAAAGTAAGCAGGGAAAATTTTCTCCTAATTGGCTTGGACCCTATATCATTACCCATGCCTATGGATCAAGTGCTTATTGTTTGTCTTCACTCGAAGGTAAACCCAAACCTGAGCCCCTCAATGCCTTGCATCTTCAGCCATTTTATTGTTGACATCAAGTTCTATATCACTTTCTTGTCAGTTGATCACTCATCCCTTGAGCAATGTTCACCTTCCATATTACCCATTTTTGAGGATCCATGACTAAACAAGAATCATGTGATTACCCATCACCTTTCAACCTTGTCTTCAATATGAGTACCAAGGCTCTACTCATAGCGTGATTCTCATGGATACTTTTCATCTTCTCCAAGGTGGAATCCCATAGTTGTTCATCAGTCAAAACCACCCCTTTCATAGTTAACCCCTATGTACTTTGGTTTTGTCTTCTAAACAAGAACCTATTCTTCCTATATAGTCTTTTCCATGACTTAAACGTCCAAAAACAAAAAGGGATTCAACTCCTTGAGTCAAACTTCTAGCAAAAGATGACTCCCTCAAAAGGGACATCTCTTCACTCTATTTCCACCGCTATAAATAGACTGCTCCCTTGAAGGATAGCTATATAAAGTCATTTCAAAAATACAATAAAAATATCCAAAAGCTTCCCACATCAATCAACTTCATGAATACCTCAAGGAGATACTATACTCATCCCATATAGACTTCCCACATTGATCAGTCTATTAAAAATACAAAAAAATGAAGAAAATGATGAAATTTTTGTCATGGACTTGCCTATTTTTGATCCTAGGTTTCTTGCTAAGAAAAACATGTTGTCGTACACTAGGTTATGCTAAACCATCCATTCTCACCTCATTGCCTTTTCATCCTAATTTCCTCTCTACTCAAGGGTTTCCACAACCATGACATTTCATGATTATGTGACTTTCTTCACCCTTAGAATAGTCCATTATGCAATGCCTTTAGGGTCTTACGTTCATAAGCCCATCTTGGGTATGGTAGACTCATTAGGGTTCTTATCAATTAAGTGGCTCTTTTACCACCTCTTACCATTCACCTTCCTCATTACTTATTGATTATCCTATACATGACCAGATCATCAACACCTATATTTAAAAACTCAACCATGCCTATGACCTACACTCAACCATGCCTATGACCTAAACTCAACCATGCCTATGACCTACACTCAACCATGCCTATGATGACCTACATTCAACCATGCCTAACACCTACCAACCCATTCCTCTACTTCATCATAATCTTCCCTAGCTTATGGGAGAACTACATCAGCATGAGGTCCCTTTTCACCGGGGCTATGTAGGAAACACTTCGAGGGCATGGGCCCTTGGAGGTTAGCTCAGCCACTCTTTACCCTAACCAATTCCCCCTTTCACTTTCCTATTCACATTCTACCTTAGTTAGTTTCCATTTTATATCAATAAATGGAAATTAAACCAAACAAGCATCAATTAATACACATTTTTACCACATCATCAAATCATTCATTTATCATTTTCACATTTCCATTATAACACATATTTGGAAATTTAATACATAACATACATATACATCACCATTTTTCCCCCATGTTACCAAATAACTTGGACATTAAATCATCCACCATGCCTAACTCAATCATGCCTAAACCAACCTAACTCATGCCTAAATCAACATGAACTCCATCATGCTAAACCAACTCCATGACTAAACCATCATGCCTAAACCTAACTCCATCATGCCTAAACAAAACTCTACTCCATGCCTAAACCAACCTAACTCCATCATGCCTAAACCAACCTGACTCCATCATGCCTAAACCAACTTGACTCTATCATGCCTAATCCACCTAGTTTCCATCAAGTACACTAATAATGAAAATTAAAACAAGTACACCATCCATGCTATAAATATCATCATCTATAATATATATATATATATAAAAAATCTGTGTATACATACATATGTACACAGATACAAATAAATGCAAATATATCAAAAAATATCATGTACATCCTCACTCTCTTTGGGACACATGCCGGTATATCTCAAAAAAAAAAAAATATAATACCATCTCCAATGACTAATCATCACCTCACCTGATATCCTCCATGGGCTAGTCTCACCTCCTCCTCCTCCTCTACTCTTGTGTGGCATCCCGCTAGCATCTCACCACCCACCATGGGCCTCATTCTAACCTCTGCTGGTACCTCACCTGGAGCTGGCCTCCATGCACTGGTAGCCTCACCTTGACCCTGTCTCAAGGCTCGTCAGCCCCCTGTACTCTCTACACTATGAGTGGGGGACCTGGTCCTCTCACTCGAATCCTATTGTGCTCTATACTCAGCATAAGATGGGACATCTATCCCTGCGGCCATCAAGTGATCCTGATAATATCGTGCCTCACCCAGGGCATCCCTGAACCTAGCCATAGGTACTGTCTGCGGTGGTGCCATTGGCCTCTAACCCTGTACCTATACCTGAGGGACCCTTTCCCACCCCTATCTATAAAATGGGACCCTTTCCCTGAGCTTGTGTGGGTACCTATGTAGGTGCCCTGTGCCTATACCTGAGCCTGTAGGGCCTAATCTATGTACCTTTCCCTATGCTACCTGAGCCTGTAGGGCTGTAACCTATGCCTGTAATGTGGCAACCTATGCCTCTGACCTTGTCAGTTGTCCCTACACTATCCCCAACTATGTGACCAGAGTCACCACCTGCCCCTGTAGGGCGTCTCTCTGAACTGTGATGGTAGCCAAGTCCGGCTGCCCCGGCCTTGGTGGTACTACTCGTAGTTGTGCTTCCCACCACTATCTATACCTATCTGTAACTCCGAAATCATCAATCCACTGGTCTACCACTTGCCCCTCCTGACTTGTAGGCATTTTCAGCTATGGTAGAGTCATAGGCCTCTCCACATCATCCCTCTTGTATTGTGGAAATGGTGGAGGTATATCCTGGGGAAATCCCAACTGTCACCTAACCCTGTCAATGGGGATCATCTCGTGCTCACCAGCATGATGCCCCTCTATCCATCTCACCAGCTGTAATCCATCCAGCTCCATGGCCATCTACCTATATGAAGGGAAGCCCACATATGGCCTCCAAATGATGTCCACACTAGATAACCCCTCTAGTAAATGCCTGTAATAGGCTACATCATGTGTAGCCCTGGCAAATCGTGCACTCTCCAATCGTAGGTACCCATCACCTGTAGCCCACTTGAACAAAGCCCAACTCAAATGCATCAAGTTGGGGCATGCCCACTAGATGCACACACACATGATGTGCTCATACACCCAATAGTGTAGTAGGAAGGTGCAACATAGGCTGAACCACCATAATCACCCATAGGCCCATAACTCTCTATACAACTGCACCAAGAATGTTGGTGCCCATGTAAATCGGGTCCTATCCTCCAATCTATCATGTAGAACCCCCATCAATGATCATGGGAATCTCCCACCCTCTGCATCTGGTAGTGTAAAACAACACACTACCTCCATCATCAGAACTACTAGCCTCATCTCCTCTAGATGGGCTCAGTACATATCTCCATAACTCATGCTGGCACTATGGAACCTCAACTCCACCAGCCCCTCACCAAACACTGTCAGCATCAACTCCTCAGATGCCTCTGAAGAAATCAAATACACCTACGTCCCTACTATCGGTAGCCGTAGGATCCTATACACATCCTCTAAGGTGACGGTCATCTCACCTGTCGGAAAACGAAATGTGTTGGTCACCAAATCCCATCTGTCGATGAGGGTGACCATCAAACTTGGCTCCCAGACTACATGCCGGTAGTGTCTGACCCCAATCAGGCCAACCTCTACAACATGTTGCCACTCCTTGGCTGTCATGCTCCCTCATACTGCTACTAATAGGGGTGGTACCCTATCGTGCATCCATAACTGGTCCCTCACCTACATCCAACAAACCATCACATTATTAAACCTTGACCATACCCACATTCACCCTTGACCCCCCACCTATAACTATTACCCTACCTATTTTCATTCAACAATACCTTCCTATCTCACCCAACCACCCTTACTCATCTCCTAGCCCATTTTTCTCTCAATGACGACTGACATCGGTTCGTCTTAGCTGACACTAGTCTCCCAAAACTGGCATCGGTCACCCCATCTATGACCAATTTCAGCTCACTCCCACCAATGTCAGACAACCCTTGACTGATGTCGGTCACTGTCACGGAAAAAATCCATGAAAACCCTACCCTATTTCTCTCAAAATTCCCCATTTCTCCCTAACTACCCACCCATTCCTACCCAAATCCCCCCTCAACCCCTCCCCCACCCTCATTCACCTAACTACACCTTCCTACATTCCTATTTCACCCATTTTCTTCCCAAATTCAAAATTTATTTTCCCCAAAAACCAATTTACCCTAACCTGATTTCTATAAAAAAATCCACCTAAAAAGTGAGGAATGGGATCGAATCTTACCTCATCACGATGCCGTATCCATGGGGGCATGTCTAGCCACTACACTGGTGGTCCACCCGAGCCCTCTCCTACCTCTGCCATACCAAAATCTACCTCGAATCTCTCCACCAATCAACTCGGTCCACCCAATCTCATGGACCCATCTACCTAGCTCCTCTCACCACCTAGATCTCTCCACCTCATCTGAGTACAATTCCCTATCCTTTCCTCTTGAAAAACACCAAAAATTCAAACAGCTCTATCATTTTCTCCAATGGTACAATACAACAATGATTCCATAAAATATGGAATTTTTGTTTTATAAACCCACCCCGACCTGACTGACATCTATCCTATTTGTGCCCTAGCCAACCGACGTTGGTCACCCTATAACCGACATCGGTCAACCCTTATAATTGTTTGGTCTTGCTAAACTTCCTTTTTCCTACAACCATTCATGCCCACATCCCTTTTTATCATCCTGGACACCCCTTGAACCATACCTACAAACCCAACCTACCCCTACATTGCCTTTGCTGCATCTTAGGAGTTGTTATTTTACCTATACCTTGGCCTTACCCATGCCATTACCTATATACCTTGACCTGAACCACTTTTTGTGACCTTTGACCCTTTGTGCTCACTGTACCTTGCGATGTGGTTACCCGTGTTGTTCGGCCTACCAACCTTACATTTCCTATTGTCCATGTTGTTTATCCTGACCTGACCTTTGGTGTACTGGAACATACCTAAACATTCCTGCACCTGACCTCTGTTTGTGTTTCCACACCATATCCTATACCTTGGATACCAGAATTACTTCAACCCTGTTTAGATAGACCTATCAACCTTAGACAACATATATTTTGAATGCTTCTCAACCTGTACCTTGCCTCTAGTTTCCAACGTGTGTGTACATTCAACTGCCACTACCTTTGACCCTAGCCCATTTACCTGTTTACCTGATTTGACCTTTTTCCTTTACCCAATGTGCCCACTAATCTTCATCTTCCCACCTCCTCATTTTATCAAACCACTCACCACTTCCATCTCTCACCTCATCGGTTCCTAGTTTGAGGGGGGTTACCTTCACCCATGCTTGGGGAAACACCACCCTCACTTACACTCGACACAACCATTTCCTATTTTTGTCAACACGCACTTACCAATACAAGCCATGTGACAAAAGGGGAAAAATGTAGACACCAAAATTGGGTCACACTCCCCTTGGTCCCCTTTCAAATAACCAACTTAAACACATTCACCTAACCATGACCCTTATACCCCACATTAATATTAATTTAATTATTTACAATTAAATTAATACCCATCCTCACCCCATTATTAATTTAATTACTTTAATTAAATGGATTCCCACCTCACCTAGACACCTCACCTAGACACCTCACCATAGACCTATTCATAGCATGTTTCCATAAATGAATAAGACTTAGTTCAACCCTAAAAATCAAAGCCTATTATTCCTCTAACTACCTTCCCACTCATAAAAACATAACGTCCATTCTGATCAGTGGATAAATGAATGAACCTGACCCAAATGATGCGAGATCTGCCATTTTTAGTAAACCTAGGGAATCCCACCTTAACCGACGCCGGTCATCCCGAAACTGATGCCAGTCAACCAAGAACCATCATCAGTTACCATTTATTCACCTTGGTAACCTTATTTTTTGGGTTAGCACATTCTGAGATCAAGGAGATGAGAAGAGAACTGCATGCAAGTAGAACCAGAGCCTTTTCATACCTATAGACATCCATAGCCAGCACCAGGATAGATCCAGAGGTATTGCACTCATGGTGACATTCTGGGAAGCATCACTATGACACCAAGCTCCATCCCACCAACCAATCATCACCACCACATAGCCATTGGACCTGCAACACTAGTAAGTACACTTTTTACCTGCATCATCTATTTCTACTTCAGTCTATTGGGTTCCTCTATTGTTGTTATCAATTTCCTACTTGTATTCTCTTTTCCCCTACCATTTACTTTCCTGTAAACCCAACCATTCCTCCACCCACACCATAAAACCACCTATACCCAACCTCTACATATTTCTGAGTGTTCCTAATATCCCCATATACCTTGTTGTGCCCTATGTCATCCATGGCTGACCTCAACTCAAACCCCACTAACAAATCTTATTGAATCTTATCAGCCCGCCTCTACTGATGTCAGGTTACCCATAACCATCATCAGTTCTTCCTAACTATGATCACTCATACCTCGACTTGACATCGGTCTCTATGTTTTCCAATAGTGTGTAAACCAGCAACCACCCGCCTATAAAAATCAACCCAAACACCTCATCCAACCCTGCTAAGACCCTTTATGTGACCTATAGAGCACTTGAACAACCTGTAACCCGACCTAAATATCTTGACCTCCATAGTTTTTAGTATTTAATTGGATCGACACTGATAGTGATCTGAGGTACCCAAATAGAATACTAGCACTAGATTCATTTATGTATGCATTTTAGTTATTTCATAATTTGTTTTATAAAACAGTGGATTGATAGCCTTCTAGGAAGTATCACACTTCCCGATCTAGCACATGCTAGGTAGTCCACTATCATATATTGTTTAACTCTTCTTTGGTGGTCTTGTTTTCTATTTTAGGTAGTTCCTCCTAGCCAAAAGGAAGTTCTCACAGTCAGCATTGGATCAAGAAGTCAGAATGCGTATCATCAACCTCAAACATAGACCAACACAATAGGTATTCCTCCTTGGCACTTACCCTTATCTATTTCATCACATTCCAAAAATGTAAAGAAAACAGTGAAACATTAAGACTAGTTCTGGTTAAAATAGTCATAACTTTAAAGTCAAAGTTAATGGCACATGTAACAAGTGTGGAAAGTTTGGTCATAAAAAGTTTTATTTTCATGTTAAAATTATAAAAAATGTCAAGAATACTAGAAACAATAAGCCTAATAGTCAAAAGAGAGATCAGAAGAAAAATCATGCAAATAATGTTGAGCAATCTATTACCTTATATATTGCTCTCTCAGCTTCGAATGACAATAGATGGATCCTAGATAGTGGTGTCTCTAGGATCATGAATTGTATTTCTAGTATCCTCTCAGATGTTAAATTTGAGGAAAATATATATCTAGGAGATAATTCCATCATTAGATATGTAATTTGTGGAAATGTCAAACAAGAAAATTGAATAATTAGGAATTTCTTGTATGTTCCTCATTTAAAAAGATTCTTTTCTCTTGCTCTTAGCTAACTAAACAAAATAGTAAAGTTGTTTTGATGAGATATAAATGGCATGTAAAAGATGAAATCAGTAATAGTAAGGCCCTTGATGATTATGTTGAGGAAGAGTATTTGGAGTCGGACGAAGAGGATTCTAATAAATATTCAGAGTTACAAGAAGAGGACTTTTCTAGGGATGATAAGGAGGTTGTTGCAATTGATATAGTTCAGAGTCTCAATAAGCTTAAAAAAAGAAGGAACAAACTCTATCCGTTAAGGTTACAAGGGAGTCGCGTATGCAAGGGAATCAAATTCCTGGTAACACTGAACCAGAGAAACATGCTAAAGTGATGGGTCAAATGGTTCCAAGCTGGGTGATAATCATCTTGCAAAAATGTCTGTGGACGTTCATGAATTGAAAATTGATATGAGGCTTATGAAAAATTAAGTGCATTTTATCTATAATGATAGGAACTCTATGAGAATGTCATTTGAGGACATTACCAAAATCACGAATGGGGGGGCTTTGAAATTCTGAAAGAAATTTCCTAAAACCTCACCAATGAGGTTGATCATATCAAGGCCATATTACATAGCTATATGAAGTGGAGTATAGTCACTATGAGCTCAACCCTACAACACCTTCAAACCCTTGGGTAGATAGAAAATGCTTACTGGCAAGTTGATGAGCATGGAAACCTGAATAGGAGGAAAGTGGATACTAAGGAATATGACCTCACATCATTGGGATCTAGTAATTAAAACACTGTCACAGGAATGGGATTTTCTGTTAGCAAATTTTGAGAAAGGAAAAAAGTAATTGCTATGCACGTGGTTATTAGGCTGTTTGTTTATAATGTTGTTAGTTTGTATTGGCTTTGTTTACACTGTTAATCATCTTTTTTGCTAAGTTATAAACTAATTCATTTGCTCAGTACAGAGTTAAACTTTATTTTTTCCCTTTATGTCTATCTTTTGGTATGATTCGTATGTGATTACCTTCTCTATTAGGATCTTTTCATATATGGGGTAGGTTCCCCTCAATCCCTTTTTACCTTTACTTAAAAAATATATTTTTATTTCTTCTGGTATTTAAAAAAATGGCTTATATATTTTTGATGGATTTGTGTCTAAATCTTGTTATTATTCCTCTTCTAGGAATGATATTCAAATTTCGCATGAAATATTAGGTCATGTAAATTTCAAAATTTTGTATGAAATGTCTAAACTAAATCTTGTTGTTGGTCTTCCAAAGATGAAACATAATCATGAGACATGAGACAGTTTTTTGTGTGGTAAGCAACACGATGAACCATTTCACAAACATCATGATCCCAATTATTCTTATTTATTAGAATTAATTCATAGTGATGTGAGAAGACCACTTGAAGTTCCTTATCTTAGTGGTACCTTATATTCTCTTTTCTTCATTGATGATTTCTCTAAGATGACCTGGTCTTATTTCATTAATAAAAATTCTGATGTCTTGTCTAAATTTAAAGAATTTAAAGCTTTAGTTGAAAATGCTTCTAATATGAAAATTTAAATAATTGGGAATGATAATGGAGGTGAATATGTTAGAATTTTTTTTGATGAGTTATGTGTGTCATTTTGAATTCAAAGAGAGTTGACTACTCCCTATTCTCCACAACAAAATGGCATTATAGAAAGGGAAATTTTGACATCTTAGAAATGGCCATGAACTATGTCACCGCATTCTCCAAATTTCATCCTTAAAATTCAGAATTCGGCGTATCTCAACCCACTGTCAATATAGTCCATCACTATGGGTTTCATGATTTACATTCATGCAATATGTGTACTTGGAATGATCCTGTAAAGCCACCCTAGCGATGATGCAAAATGTCACCTTAAGGACAAAACCTAACATCAGGATGGGTCAGTATATTAGGGTCCTTCAATGAGGTGATGTTTCGGTTGTTGTTAGGTTGATATTGTCAAGGTTCCTACTCCCTGAAGTTGCACTATGCGTGTAGAATCGTCCCTAAGGTGACTTTAAAGCTAATAGTCAAACGTAACTTTGAGATCCATTGATTCTGTATGATCTATGTCCTAGGAAGGTTGCTAACAGGAAAATTTCTGTGTGGGAGATCCATACTGCAAATCTACAATGGGAAACATGTACTGAACGATGAAGCAAAAGCCTATAATCCCATACAAGGAACCTAATGACTATGGCCAATATTGACCTAATTCATATTACGTAGAATTAATTTAAGTATAATAATATGAAGGCATGTTGAAAGTAGGGTCAATTATGACATAGGCATTTTTTAAAAATAATGTAGATTTCGATAGTTTAGATGAGTATGAAACATTTTTATTAACTCAGAACATGATTCTACTTAACAATTGATTAAACTATGGTTACTACATAAGGTTTGACGCATATAATCTAGCTTATATGTAGTAAGAGTATTATCAAATTGATCGAAGGAGTTTATTATTTTCTAACTATTATGTCTGACTAGTACACGAGTATTCATTTACAATCTTTACTAACAATTTAAATGTTCAAGGTAATAGACAACTATGTTGATTGTCATACACTTCAATTGAATGTATGAAATGATTTTTTTATATTTTGGTTAATATATTAAATATATCGTCACTTAAGGAATATAATGGAACAATTCAGAGCCTTGTAATCATCTACTTTTTACTTTGGCAAAATTTTTCCAACGTGCATTTTAACTTTCAGTGACATTCGAACATGATCACTTGGAATGCAAATGGTTAGGCCATAGACTATGGCTTTTAATGACATCAAACAAGTTATTACTCGACACAATTATCTATGAATATTGCATTGTTTATGCATCCTCATAACCAATTAAGAGAAGAGGCACATGTAAAGTTCTTCATAAGTAACCATCTCCATGTAGTATGGATAAATAACAAAAATCAATATCTCTTGCTTATAGAATATGTTGTTGAGACACATACTCGTGCAATTACTTCCATTAACACTTTCTAAGTATCTTCAAGTATTACCCCTAGTACACAACGTATTTCACGGTATTTATCATTGTGAGATCACATCTAATCTACGCCAGTCATTCCAGGTCTTAACCACAAAATTGAGATGTTATATTCATTCCCCTAGGTGATTTGGAAATTCAAATCAACCCTCCTAGGTAATTTTATGAGTTCATTAAAATTTCAAGCTTCAAGTAGTTGTGGGAAGGGCTATCATCGGCCTTCCTAGGACTGGACAAACCCCCTGGAGCGAAACATAAAAACAAACTAGAAAAGAGGTGATTCAAAGGCCTTGGGGCTATCATGCAAATGATTAAAAAATATTCAAGAAATATTTTGAGAGTTTGGGGCATTTTCACTAAAATTATGGTTCAACAGGCCTAGGAAGTGCATATGAAAAATAGGCGTTGAGCTTGCCAAGTTGATTCTGGGAGCTCCGGATGGAGTTATGAGAAAAAACAAATATCTACAGAAATTTAATTCCAAGCCCTAATATATGGTGAAAATATGTTTTTCGCAACACTTTGGTGCATTGGATCTGCAAAAGTTTTTCTCATGCATTCAGGTGGAGTACCAAATTCAAAATACAAATTTTAAGGGAAAAAATGGAGGAATAAATACCTGAGACCCCCACCATTGGATTTAAAAGAAATTTCTAAAGTTAGGAGGTCATAAGTTTCATTAAAAGTCAAATTCCTTCGGGAGCTCAAGTTGATCGTCATTTCATTGTCCTCTTGGAGCGATTCGAAGTTAGTATTGAATTTTGAAAGGACATGTGTTAACTCCAGGAGCCTGGCAGGGTCACATCCCTCACATCCCCTCAGGGTCAGAAAAATCAACCATGGAAAAATGTGCCTAGCCCCTATATGACCTTAAAGATCCTCATGTGACTTCTAGGATCAAGTTCAGCCCCCAAGTGTTTAAAGGGAGCTAAAAGGCTCAACCGTCTGGATCTTGGCTGCCACATGTCATCACTAGGAGCGTCATGGAATTTGATTTCCCTCATGTCCCTTTATAGGTCAGGGACAGTAAAACATGAAAAATGCCTATCTCCCAGCCCCTTTATTTAAATATTTCTAGTCACCCATATGACAAGCTTGCAGCTTCCTCAGTGCTTTAAAAACACATTTTTAGCTTGCATTCAAGCCATATTTCTCAAATCTCCGCCATGTGTACGTTGAAGTATCTCACCATGTACTATTTTATGTAAAATCACAACCTCACAAATCTAGGACATCAAACATTGAAAAATGTATTCTCCATGACTATGAGTTTTAGATCTTAAAATTTATCGAAAAAACCACTGGTTTGGGATCCCGCTTCGATCTAACATCTAATTCTCAGTGCTCAACTTGTATTCCAACCATAGCTCTGCAACTAAATATAAACTCACACAATTTATGAACTTGAAGACTTGGTTTCTCAACCACAAAAACCATCAATCCTTAAAAACATAAAAACACATAAGTTCTGAAGTAATTGATTACATTGTTAGGTGAGCTCAATGATCAAAGAAATAGAAGAGATAAATAGAGATCTTCTCCAAAATTAGCATAGATTCCAAACTAAAATAATAAAGTGAACATGATTTGTAGATATCTTGCAAACTGGAGCATGGTAATCTAAGAACCATTTTCTTTGCAAGACTGTGTTTTCATTAAGGACATCAAAAAATCATCTTCAACTATCATTCCAACCGTATATAGATCTTTCCCACCCCTTAAGAAAGCTGACCACTTGGCCCAATGAAGACAAAAATCAGATTTCCCGTCAAATGACAACCGGTTTGCAGATAAATTTCACCTTGGAAGAATGAGACAAGGGGAATTCCAACAAATGTAATTGCCATTATCGTGAATGGAGAAGTGGACTGCTTAATTCTGAAGCTCCTAATTAAGTGGCTTCTGCATTCAAATTCAGCACTGCCATGTCAAGGTTTATTTTAAAACTTTACAGTTGCATTTGTGATAATATTGAGCCGATAGGTCTTCAAGAGATTTTCCAGGGGTCTGATATTGTCAAATGAACCCATTCAGGGAAAAAAAAATAGCAGTTTTGCCCCACCACTAAGTTTCACTTTCCAAAATTAGTAGGTCTTCTACATGGAGGACTGTCATTTATACGGAATTAGTCATCAAACAACATAAATAAAACAATGAGAAGAGGCACGATTAAACACAGAATCATGTATTGTAAGGAGAGATCGCTGAAATGAAGACACTCAACTTGGTCAAAAATTAACACTCACTAAAAAATTTAATTGGTCCCAACAAGCACCCTGCCAAAACTAGAAAATTGATCCAGAAATACTTTTGAGAGGAATCTATTGAGGAAGATAGTGAAATCTTTAGTTGCCACATCTAGTTGAGGCTTGGAAAATGTATTGGCAGTTGATTTTTCATAGTCAACTAAAAATGACCAGTAATTTGTCTTTCTGAAGAAATCATGTAAGCATAAATGGACCGGGAAGAATCTTTCGCAGCCTTATCGCTAACACGAGTAAGAGATAGTGTCATCAAAATTGAACATCTCTGATCATCTTATTATGCATAGTAAGGTGATAGTGAGGATGTCAATAGTGTCTTTCAACACTATCATTTCATGCTCCAATTGGCTCCATGCGAAAGGTGGAATTTACAATATGACACCGTTTAGATCATTCCCATAAGATAATTTCAGGATCATGTGACTACTGAATCATTCGAGCAGTGTTGTAGTATTGAAGGGAGTCAGAAAATATTTGTTCAAATTAGATCTCCATGATTGGGCTCAAATCATGGTCACCGAAGTTGAAACTTCATTGACTAGTGTATTTAAACATGGTGTTCACACATCATTTTTCCAAATGAAGTTCTTATTGCAAGAAGTGTTTCCTTGGAGATTCAGAGTTTATCACATTAGAGCATTTCATCACTTCTAGGAAGGATCAATAGAAGGCTTTATCAAAGGCATAATCTATTTCCACTCATCGATATCATCCTGATTCTTCTCTACTTCTGGTTTGATTCTCTCTTCTTTCCCCCAAACCATTATCTCTCCTCAATATTCTAATCTACCTGCATTGGGGTTGAACTTCTTCATATGTCTTAATGTTTCTTAATGTAATAAGTCACTAAAGTTATACAAATAATTTAAGGGACTACACATATACATTTTTCGTAGGAAGGTGACTGCCAATATTATTTTAGTTTGATGTGTTGTTTTGGGGAAGAAGTTGAATCATTTATCAAAAGTCAATTGGGGACTATGTGAATTGAGTCAAGGGACTTGAGTATTCCTAAAATTGTTGAAATCCATTCCCATTTCAAAGGGGTTTGATTGATTTTGTAAACTCATTAGAGTGCACTAATACTGGAAAGGAGATATCCAAATTCCTTCCATTCCCCCCCCCACCCTACATTCTCAAATGATTTTATTCCTCCAAAATCCCCAATGTTGTAGTCAAATTTGGTATGAGAAATAATATAAGACTTAGTGGTCGACTTGAGAGGCCACAGGGACTTCATCTTCTCTGTGATCATTATCTTAGAAGATAGCATTATCTTCTAATGATTGGATTACAGGGTATCATACTTGTATATTCTTAGAATTCAACCTAAATAATTGTAGAAGAGAATGGGCCTGCAATATATATATAGATATTGCACAGCCAAATACACAGGAGTGAGCTGCAATAGTTGCAGGTAGGTGCAACCAAATGCCAAATAAGAATAAGCTTCCAATTGCACAAGTGCAACAATTTCCAGATTAATAAGTTTCAAATTATATTGTTTAAAACAATATAACAATTGTAAATACAAACAATCATAACAATTGATTAACCATACAACAATATTTATTATTTAATTAATAAAATTAATTAAATAATTAACTATGCATAATTAATAATAGGATAATTAATTTATCCTAACATTCCCCCCCTTAATTGTGCATTGTCTGGAGAGATGAGGAGAGAAATGCTCTGAACAACTCGAACTTGTCACGTGCAAGTGACTTTGTGAAAATATCTGCTCGTTGTTCAGCTGTTGGACAAAATTGAAGCTGGATGTTGTGCTTCAACACATGTTCACGTATGAAATGAACCTGTACTTCAATGTGCTTTGTTCTCTCATGAAAAACTGGATTGTGAACAAGTTTGAGAACACCTTCGTTGTCAACATACATGGTGGTCGGTTTGTCCTGTGGTATTCCAAGTCCTTCCAGTATGCGACGTAGCCAAATCACTTCACAGATAGCTTCTCCTGCAAGAACGATACTCGACTTCTGTGGAAGAGCGAGAAACAAAGTGTTGTTTCTTACTTCCCCATGATATTGGTCCAGATCCCATAAAGAATACAAATCCAGAAGTGGATTTTCTATCATCAATATTTCCTGCATGATCTGAATCCGAATATCCAGTCAAGAAGAAGTTTTCGTTCTTCTTGTATTCTAGACCAAGATCCATTGATCCTTTGAGATATCTCAAAATGCACTTTGCTGCTTTCCAATGACAAACTTTGGGTTCTTGCATGAACCTGGATAGATAGCTTACTGCAAAGCTGATATCTGGTCTAGTGTAGGTCAGGTAAATGAGACTCCCAATCAGCTGCCGATAGAGAGTGGCACTTACCTCAGGAGATGGATCTGAACGAGATAACTGTAATCTGTTCTCCATAGGTGTAGCAATTGGTGTGCAATCCATCATCCTAAACTTCTCAAGCGTTTTCTTGGTATATTTCATCTGAGAAACAAAGATGTGATTCTCTTTCTACCATACTTCCAATCCAAGACAATAGTGCATAAGCCTGAGATCTGTCATGTCGAATGATCGATTAAGATCTTGCTTTGTTTCATCAATCATCTTCACTGAACTGCCAGTGATGACTAGATCATCGACATAAACAACAACAATCACCATCTCCCCCCTTGCTTTTTGAGGTAGAGATTGGGATCGTATGGATTTCTAACAAATCCATGTTGTACGAGATGCTCATCAATCTTGATGTACCATGCTCAGGCTGCCTGTTTGAGGCCATAATAGAGATTTCCTGAGTCTGCATACCTTTTCTTCTTGACCAGGTACTACATATCCCTCAGGTTGAGTCATGTAGACTTCTTCTTGTAAATCTCCATTCAGGAAGGCACTTTTTACATCCATCTGATGGACTTTCCAACCAAACTGTGCAGCTAGAGCAAAGATCATCCTGATCGTTTTGATCTTAGCTGTGGGAGAAAATGTCTCCTCATAGTCAATGCCTTCTTTTTGTGCATACCCCTTTATACTAGTCTTGCTTTATACTTGTCCACTGTCCCATCTACTTTGTACTTAGTTTTGAATATCCATCTGCATCCAATGGGTTTCTTCCCTGGTGGAAGATCGACAAGCTGCCAAGTGTTATTTTTCATCACTGATTGATATTCAGAATCCATGGCATCTTTCCAAGCTTTTGACTGTAGGGCTTCCTGGACTGTAGAGGGCTCATCAGATTCAATAACTCTACTCATCAAAGAAAATTTAACTTCTTCTCTTGCTTTACTGTGAGTCTGTGGTCCAGGGGTGGATGTATCTAGTGGAGCATCCATTCTTGCATCTCGTAATGTGCTAGTACACCACTTGGGCATACGCTGAACTATTCCCATGGGTTTTGGTTCTATCTGATCAACACCATCATCCCCATCATCACTTTCCTCATTTGTTGGAACATTAGTTTCAGTTTTTACAACTAGTGAAAATTCTACATCTCATGAGTCTAGAGGAGGATACTCTGCTTCCTTCTCAAAAAACTCAACATCTTTGTTGGTGTAGACTTTTTTGGTCTTAGGATCCATCAATCTGTACCCAAGAGTCTCTTCACTGTACCCAATGAAGATGAGTTTTTGTGACTTCATGTCCAATTTCTTTTTGTTCTGTTTGGGTATGTGCATACTTGCTTTGCACCCGAATACTCTAAGGTGTGCAATAGATGGTTTCCACTTTGACCATGCTTCTTGTGGTGTTACTCCATCAAGAGCAACTGTGGGCACTCTGTTCAACAAATACACTGTTGTCTTTGCTGCTTCTTCCCAAAATGTCTTTGCAAGTCCAGAATCATCGATCATGCATCACACCATTTCCATGATAGTATGATTTCTTCTCTCAACAACACCATTTTGCTGTGGTGTGTGTGGAGGAGGAATTTTTCAACGAATCCCATGAGTTTGTAGGTAGTCTTTAACTCATCATTGATGAATTCCTCACCTCGCTTTGAGCGGAGAGTTCTAATGTGATGACCAGTTTCTGTTCTCAACTGCTACTTTGAACTTTTTGAAGGTTTCAAAAGCTTCACTTTTCTTGTGAAGACAAAAAATCCACATTTTCCTAGAAAATTTGTCAACACAAAGTGTGAAGTATTGGAACCTAGAATGACTTGGTTGCATCAGACCACAAAGATCAGTATGAACCAGGTCAAGTTTTCCATGAGCTCAAAATGTACTCTTCTGGAATGAAGCTCTATGTTGTTTTCCTGCTAGGCAGTGAGGACACTTGTCTGTATCCTTCTGAAGAGATGGTAGCCCATGTACCATATTACGCTGGCGAAGTGTCTCGAGATATTTGAAACTTACATGACCAAGTCTTTGATGCCACAACTGTGTTGAGTTAGATTTATTAGCCAAAAGTTCTTGATCATCTTTGTGGACAAAATCAATCTGGAACATGTGTCCCCCATTAGAGGATTTTGTAACTATTTTCGAGCCTCGTGATTTATCTCGAATCAAACACATTTTCTTGCCGGAATGACTATCAAAGTCAATTTTTAGGTTGTGATCTAGGAGTTGACTGACTGAAAGCATATTCTTTGTCAACCCAGGGACATATAAGACATCTGATAGTCTATAGTTGCATGAACCAAGGGGTAGAGAAATGTTCCCAATCCCCTGAACTGTATATGAAGAATCATCTCCCAACGAAACATGATTTTTCAATAATGTGTTCCTTATTGAAATAAACCAATCTTTGTGGCTGGTCATGTGTCGAGTGACCCCTGAATCAACATACCAAACATCACTAGATGACGTGGATGGTTCACTTGATCGAGCAGTGAATAAGTAGTCTTCATTGTCTGACTGATCTTGTTGCTCAGCAATATTTCCTTGCTGATGGGGTCTTCTTTTCCAGTTCCCCTTTTTCTGCCCTTGATTTTAGTTAGAATGTCCCTTGTGAGATTTTTGTGGAGGTCCAAAGTTGCTTGATGAACCTTTCTTTTAAGTATTATACCAACAATCTTGTAGGTCATGTCCTCTTTTGCAAATTGGACATTGCTTCTTCTGTTGTCTGTCCCCTTGATACTGATTTTGATGTTAGGACTTTTGATAGGAATTAGGTTTTCCTTTACCTTTTCCTTTCCATTTTTGATGTGAAGAAAGTGCCTGCTCCTCTTCATCATCCTTATTGTGTATTGCTTCCTCTTGTTGCAGTAGGTTTACTAATTTGTCAAAAATAATTGTCATATCTTGACAATTTAGTGTTGTGACAAAAATTCGCTAAGAAGAGGGGAGTGATCTTAGAAAAATGGGAATGAGAGCATCATCTGAGACCACTTCTCCCAGGGCTAGAAGTGAATCCCTCAACTCTGCAACTCTTCTTAAGAAATCTTCGATTTTCTCATTCTGCTTGAACTTCAATGTGTGTAACTGACTCTGCAAATTCAGTATGAAATTATTTTTTTGGCCTCATATACTGTGCTCAACTTATCCCATGCTTCTTTGGATGTTTTGGCATCTCGAATGTGGGTTTGCACATTGTCAGACACTCCAAACAAGATGATGAGTTTGGCCTTCTAATCTGCTTTATCAAACTGTCGTTGTTGTGTTGTATCAGTAGTTGATCTGGTCAGAGTACCATTCACAACAGTCCAGATCTCTTCAAACTCAAGTTGTGTCTTAATTTTTGTCTTCCATGCAGCATAGTTGTTTCCTCTCAGCAGTTGTGAATCTGGAAGAAATAATTTGGGGGCATTGGTGCCCATTTTGCAGAGATCACTTATAGGGTTTGGCTCTTATCACTCCAGGTATAAGGTCTCCCAATCTATATACCATCAATATGATATACCAAACCTTTCTATATGCACGCCCTTCTGATATACCTAGTGGTACATGGAAGAAGCTTGCCCTTTCTATATACTCGGTGGTATGTGAAAGAGGCATTAATGCACGTGAAAGAATTCAATACATGGTACCAAGACAGTACTGAAAGGGCTCTGTGTGATTATTGACATCAGCTCAAAGAAATATCCTCATACACATACGTAACTTCGCTATATACTTGGATAATTTCTCAGTCTGGATTTATGTCGTGCAATCGTTCACAGACGGATGGGATGGCTCATAGTGTGTGCACTGTGACCTTATTACTCCCCATCGATTTAAAGGGTTAATGCCCAGACGATGTTGTTGCAGCTATATTAGGCGTTAAGTGCAGTAGTAGTCATGATAGCTTTACCCGTAAGTGCTTCCCAGAGGCACTGTATATACCGAACGTTGTGAATGAGATCTAGGATCTCGTGAGTGTTACAAAACCAATTTTTTTATTGTTTTGGATTACAATTCTGCCAGTTTCTGATCAGTAAAAAAATTTGTACTTGACTTATGGCAACTTGTAAATTACTACAATATATTGCAACATGAAATTACATTCAAAAATATGGAAAACATTTGAATGGAAGGTATTTTTTTTGTTTTACAGGCCCTGGTGGCCTCCAGAGCACAAAATAATATACTACGCCAGAAAATTACAAAAATATAGCTAAAAATGCAATTTCTGGATAGGCCTCCTTTAGCAAAAAATGTCCATAATGAAAAAATAGGCTGAATGGAGGAAAAAATAATTTACCCTAAATTAGGGATTTCCTCGCTAAATTTAGCTAGTTATAACTAAATTTGAATTTTCCACTAAAGTTAGCATATCCACTAAATTTTTTGCCAAATTTTGTATTGGGTGAGGGAGGGGGATTTGACTCTTTGACCTCTCTTGATGGGAAGTGTCTTACAAAAGTTATGCTAGCCACTTGGGCGGCTATGCTAAACAATTATATGTAAAGAGCAAAATGTAATGAAACACTTCCAAACTGTAAAACCATACCTCTTCAAAAAAACATGGTTTTGGAAAGATGGTTTTGAGCAAAAGTTCCAGCAAAGAGAAAAATTGATAGGTGGTTTTTGCGAGAATGAAGGCGGTTTTGAGTGTGTATGGCGCCTTAGATCATTTTTCTTCCTTGGTGAATTCTATCCTCCTCAACCTTAATTACAATGAATAAATGTGATTTTGAGGAATTTTTTATGGTATTACATGGGTTGGAGATGGGAAGTTGTAGAGGCAACTCTGGCTCTCCTTTTCTTGAACAAGCTTCTCCAATGCTCCTCAAACTCTATTGCAATCCTCCAATATCATTCAACCTTCTCTGACACCAAATGTAGATTGAGTAACAGGGGTGGAATCCTGATAATTGTATTAAACTCAATCAACCAAAAATATAAAGAATGGGCTGCATTATTTATAGATATTACACAGCCAAATACAAACAAGAAACTAAGTTACATAGGTGAAACCATATTCCATATTACATTACCTTCTAATATTACATCTGGGAAGCATAAAAATAATATTATACCCGTGAAGAAATAAAACAAAGATGGTTGATAAAACCATATAACAACATTATTTAATTAATAACATTAATTAAATAATTAATCATATAATTCATAATTAATTTATCGTAATAGTTTCTTTATCAAGATAAGATAAAAAAATTTCCAAGATCTCCAAAACTCCCAACAATTTAAACGATCATAAATTTTACAATCAAACATGATTCAAGAATGCACACCAATGCAATGATCAAGTATGGCACAAAGTGTATAAACCTGGGGATAGTGAACTCAACCTTCCACATATGAAATCCATGTTTTAAGATAAATCACAATCATTTATTGAGTATGAGTTCACTGCAATCATCTAGATCGGAGATAATATGACTCTTTATAATAAAACATGCTTAATCTCCTTTATCAAGGAAATTGTGAACATTGTTGTTTGATATTATCATGCAGATTGACATTAAAACTTTAAAAAATTACAAAATATCAAATATACAAAGATCAAACATTGCAATTAGGTATTACATTCACATGGATGTTCTTTCTTCCCTTTCTTATCATTCCTGTACACATCATCCACCATTTTCATCCCTTCGATGATATTTTTTTTAGTCTATTCGCATGCATTTTAAGATATTTATCTCTATGGTATCAGTTTGAACTTGACCTTGGTAAATTAAAGAATGACTGACCTCTTAGAGATCTTATCACTATCTACATCTAATAAACTTGTTGTGAAGAAATTTTGGATGTATTTGTTGACACTAGCCAATGTCATCATCACAATCACTTCCACATCCTTCCATCAAGCCATAAGTGATTCTTAACCCCTTTTCAAAAAAATCAAGAGAGCTGAAATAAATTTTCAGAAAGCAAAAGAAATAAATCAAAAATCAAAGAGCAAAATGCATATCAATATATAACTCTCTCTTGGGGTATTTCTAATATCTCTACTAGAGATATGAACACCTGGCTAGCAGTAGAGAAATGTTGCGACTATAATCAAATACATATTATTTGGGCTATGGACATTTGGCTGGCAACTGTGAAATATATGACTCTCCTTCCACCATCCATTCACAAATCCACTTTGAAAATAAATCATTCCTACACATTGGCTAGGGTGTCTTCACTTGTTGTCTATCAAATCTTCCCTCCAAGAGGTAATAAATCTCCATGTGCATACACTGGATCTCGATAAGAAAACTAGATTAGTATGTTACCAGGTGTCATTTTTTGGACCTTGTTCAAAATATTGATTTATTCCATATCTTTTCTCACAATTTTTGTCTTTAGCTAATCACTTTCTCGTCATTATTCTTATAGATATGTTTTCCATATCCTTACATGGAATTTAGATTATTCTTGTACTTGTTTCAGAACATCCATGTATATAGGATTTCCTTTTTACTGTGTTTGAGGGGAAATTTGTCCTTTATTTCAATAAACAATCTTCTACTTCTTTATATCATGTGTTTCTTGGTTAAATCACACACGGGGCATGTTTTATCCTTCCTAGCACGTCATTGGTTTAAGTTCTTCATCATGTTGAACCTATCCATATTGGCCCTGATCCAACTTTTGTGTGTGAAGAATTTTCCTTTGTATATTCCCATCTAACGTTGGAGGAAACTTTGCATCTTCACCTTCTTACACATATGTGTGGCATTCTACCCTATCACATCCCATCCATCCATGTTTCTTTTTTTTCCTATACATAGCTTCGTAAAACTTTCAAAATACCATTAAACATTCATAAAATATCAAAAATCCAAAAAAAGGTAAAAATCATTAAAATCCAAAAAAATTGTAAAATTCAAAAAAATCAAAAATTGGTAAATGTCATGCACACAGCTAAAGCCTGTATTAAATACATTGTCAAACATAGAAATTTGTCCTAAAAACATCTTTCTTAGGTTCTCACTTTTTTTCTCAGAATGAATCATGATTCATTCTGATCTACTTCCATTAACAAATTTGGTCTTCTTGTTATGTATGTACTCCCTAGCAATAAAGAGTTTCTTAGTACTATATCATAGTGCATAAATGCTTTTTCAAAGGACCCAACTATCCTCTGTTATTTCCCTCACATGTATCCTTTCTCAAGACACCATTTTTAAATGTTTTCACTCACGTGAACATACAGGATCTGAAGCTTGATAACAAAAACATTAGTGAAATTGTCTTGAACATTGTTTGTTTGAGTATGTGTGTTTGTACTTGTTTCCCTGTTAGGTTATCTTGTTTACTTTCTCATATTGCATTTCATTATGTATGTTGCATGGAGTTAAGCATTTTTAGCAATGAATAAATGTTAGTATTATAGGTTTTCATGTTATTTTACACTTTTGTTGTATGCATACATTTTAATAAGGTTCGATGATGTAGATCATATGAGAAAAGTGATGAAACAAAGTTGTTTATTGAATGAGATGGATGCAAAGGCTATTTCCATTTTCATCTATCAATTCTCATTACTAGCAAGGTTTCTTCCACCTGGATTCTTCTATTTGTTTCCTTCCTATTTTCGATCATCGATCGACTTCTTCTATCACCCCATCAACACTCTAGGGGAAATCCTTCATTTTTACTAATTTTTCTTCAAATTTTCTTATTTATGCTTGTCTACTTTCTTTATAGTGGTGTCACTTACACCACCCCAAATAGGGGCAAATGTAGACACCTAAAATCCACTTATGCAGTTTTAATGTTGAAGTGGTATCTCTTCATTTCCATTACAATTAGTGATTTCCACTAATTAATTAATGTTGTCCTCTATGTCAATCAATTAATGACACTTTGTTAATTAACCAGCTTCTGTCACAATGCGGATGCCAATTAACGACACTTTGTTAGTTATAATCCTCTTCAAATCAATTAATTAACTATTATTAGTTAATTAAGCCTTTTTAACATGCATTTAATCAATAAACCCTTTTATTGGCTAAATCTACTTTCAAATGCTTCCAATCTTATCAAATTCCTCCTAAATCACATCCAAATAGCCTAAAAATCTTATTCTAGCCTATTAATTAATCCTAATTGATTAATTAAAGCACCTCAAATCCCGTGAGTTGCTAACTCAGTAGTTAAATCATTTAATCATGGTTACTTAGCCTAGAGTTACTTTATCATTTGTCCCACATTCATTGGGATTCAGGATTTCCCCAAATAAAAATCTATAAAAACGACCAAGCTCAGACCTTCACACCTTACACCATACTTTGAATAGTATCTAATATAAAATATATGATTTAAGAGCTTTCTCCATTAATATGACATAGTTGTTTTGCATCAATTTTACCATTGTTTAGTAGTAGAAGAAGATCCAAACTTGGCCTTATATCCATTATTTGGTGAGGTATTCTCCCTCTCTTTGGAGAACAACATAATTTTATTGCTCCTAGATGTAATTATTCATTTTAATTAGAAAGCATTTTACTTAGTACGAATTATTATAGATTACATGTTTAATTTCATGTAGTTTTCATTATGCATTCTCATAAGGTATGATCTTGATGGTTTATTGATAAATTTAAGCTTAGCTCCAGACTACTAGGTGTTAGTATTTTTAGTTAGCTATTGCAAAAGTTTAACATGATCACACTTTTTATGAAACTTCCTCTGTTTCTCCTGAAATAGATCATGATAATCATTCTCTTAATTATATGGAAACAAATGTTCAAGAGGATGATAATATTGATCTAGATATGATGTAGATTGACGGGGAGTCATCTCAAAATGTGTTAAATCCCCAAATTCCTAAATGATCTCAAAATCTAGTTAAGGATTCTCATCTCTGAGAAAGGTAACTGTACACATGATAATCAACATGTGACTATAGGATGCACTCGACCTCCCAAGGTCGTGTCGGGACAGCTGAAATGTTTAAGATTGTGGTAATAATGATGGGAAACTATAGGATAATCATGGACTAAGATCGGGCAGTGTGAGTTCCTATTAGTTCAATTGGTCAAAGGGGAACTAGAGACTATGTATGGGTATCACAAGTTCCCTATTATTTAATTTTTGATTTGATTTGCTAAACTACGTTTTAAGTTAATTTTAAATAAATAAAAGAAGTAAATTCAACATAAATAAAAGATAAATGTGTTTAATCTTGTAATTAACTAAATTCATTCCCAATTAATTAAATAAATTGAAATGATATACCATCTATTTTATTTGTCTAAACAAGAAATGAATTAAAATAAAAATAATTAAACGGATAACATTTTTTTGAATTTTTTAGAATTTAGATAAAATAAATAAATAAACAATTATACAGACATGAAATTAATTAAAATAAAATACTACTGCTTCTAATAAAAGTAAACTGACAATATTGAGCAAGGATTAGCATGTGGCTACACATTCCTTTCGCCTTACGGGCTTACCACACTAGTATTCTACACCTCAACTGTATGCCAAAACCTATTAATCTAAATCTACAATATAGAAGTTGTCTTGCTTCTTGAAGTCCAGAATTCCATTGATTCAAGTTTTCTGGCAAGGGAAAATATTTTTGGAAGCAATTTCCTCTTTACCATATAAACTTTCCTTGGCAGAAGTAAATGGACACAACTCAAGTTATTAGAAATGAAATATCGTCTAAGGCTCTTTTCTCATCTTCCTCCAAGTAATTTCCTGAGTAAATCCACAGGTATCAAACGTGCCTATGACAAACATGTCCATGAACGGAACCTATCTAGGCAAGTAACCTCATTCTGAAGGATAAATCAACTATGTAAAAAAAGTGAAGAAACAGTTGGGAAGGGATCAAATGGTTTTCTTCTATATTGGCTATGGACCCTATATCATTACTCATGCCTATGGATAGGGTGTTTATCATTCTATCAAATATCACTCGAAGGTAAACCTTCAACCTGAGCCCCTCAATGCCTATACATCTTTGACCTAGTTACTAATGTACTGTGAATAAATTCCTATAGGTCACCTTATGTGCTATTAAACTCTCATCACCTTGAGAAACATTCACCTTCCAAATATGAATTCCTATTGATCTAAGGATGTACAGATCTTGACTAAATAAAGAATCATGTGATTACCACATCACCTTTTGTGGCTACTTATGGTTCAATAAATGAGTTCCACGGCTCTAAATGGTATGGCATGATTTTCATGGCATAGATTTTTTTTCTACGTGGTTCCTCATGATGGAATTTCGATGGTCATTCATCACTTGAAACCTAAAGAATATCATAGCTCCAACCTATGTGTGCAGGTATGATTTTGGCTCTTCATATAAGAATCCTGGATAGAAGAATTTAATATAGTCTTGTCCATAGACCTAAAGAAGTTCAAAAAACAATTCAAAAGTAGTATGCGGGATTTTTCAAATTCACACTAGCCTTAGAGGTAGAAATTCTAGCAAAATGAGTCTAATGACTCCCTCAAAATAGGTACATCTATCTTTGAGAAACTTGCTGCTATAAAGAATCACTCCTGAAATCGAAGGACATGCATCATACAAATGTGTATCCATATTAAGTCTCATAGTCTATCAGCAAAAATAAGACTATTCCTACAAAAATAAAATAAAAATATTCTGAACCGCCGGTCTGCACATCGACTTATCTAGTCCTATTGTCACCCTCAAAATCCCTCACTCATTTTTTAAGTCAAATTCAAAAATTTTGAGGTCACACCCTCAAAAAGTGTTCAAGTAAAGTTGGAAGTCTCGAAAAGATAGAGAAATTTATGCTTTGAAGTTGTTTAAACTCTCCAGTCTGCATGTTTTGATAAATAGCCCCATGTTTCCCCATCTCAACACGTGAAAATTTTATTGTTGTCCTCATTTGAATGAAATTTTCAATATTTCTATGGTCATGGATCATCGAACCTTGTATTCTTTTCAATGGCTTGGTTCGCAAAAGAAATTTGAAAATCAGACACGAAATGGTGGATTTTTCTTCTTCTCTGCATTTTTTCCACAGTCATGAATGACGAGCATTTTCTTTCTTGTCACATTTTGGCCCCATTATCCATGGGTATGTGGAAATATCTAATTGGAAGTGAGTCATTGGAGAAATTTGAGGTTTTTAGACTTTTTGTAAAAAGGGCTAAAAGTCATAAAATGACCTGCAACCCTGATCATGCTTTGGGGAAAAAGTCAAAGTGGGCCGTTGGGGAGATTTGAGAATTTGAGCCTTTTTTTCATTAAAGGGGATTAAAGTTAAAAATTGATCCGCAGCCCCACCCACACCAAGGAAAAACTCAAATATTAAGCCCACATCGAAGGTCAAAGCGGGGAGGCGGGCCGGCGGAGAAATTTTTGTTTTTGAGCCCGCATTGAAAAAAGGTAAAATTATAAAAGTGACCCATGACTATATCTCCACTCAAGTGAAGCCATGTGTCAGGCTTATATCAAAAGTGGAAGGGCGGACCAAAAATGTAAAAAAATCCAAATCTCTATAAAGTCAACAAAATGCAAAAGGCATCCTCCGCACTCGCTCTAGTAAATTTCTCCCATGTGGATGACTCTAGTTTAAAGTTTCAAAGGCAAGATGAACGGTTTAAAATTTAAAGTTACAAAATGAGTGTAACGGCTGCATTATGAAAATTCTTGTTTTTGCTGCCATTGGCACATCTTTGCGAATTAAGAATCTGAATGGACGCGAATGGTTGAAAAGATAGTAAACCGTTTCTTGAAAAATATTTAATGGCTTATTCACACCATTTTAAAGGGTTGGCAATTGATCTTGTAAACTCATGAGTGCATTGTACTTAGAGAAAGCAAAGGAGATAGCCATTTTCTTCTACTTTCCTCCATTCTCAAATTTCTTCCATTCCCACATTATGTACAACTTTTGTTTAAGCATTAATACAAGAAGAAGGATTTTGTAGCCTCTTTGATGAGGAGATTTTAGAAACTTTGAGTTCACAATCTTATCTCGTCTTGTTTCCATTTACAGGGTTGTTTCTTCTCATAAATGCATGTGTTGAAGTTTCTAACTAGTGTGTGCATGAATATGATTTTCTACCTGCAACATTAGTTCTCCTACCTTTTTTATCACTCCCTTTCCCACCTTCATAGAAAATTCTCCCCTTGTAGATAACTGCAAGAATTTTCCACAGGGTTAGTGGAGTGCCCCTGTTAGATCCCTGGCCAAAAGGCCACCACAGAAATCCATGCTTTCTTGTGCATGCATACACAGTAGCTGCACCAGTTAAGTAGTGGGACGATTCCCAGAGCATTGGAAAGGAAATCAAAAAAATTTCCACCTGAAAAATTTCCTTGCCAACAGTTTTTGGTGCCCACCATGGGGTAGATTTAGGGGCATCTACACCTGAATGCGACCGCAAGGTCAAAAAATTCAAAATTTTTTAAAAAAAAAGAGAAATCATTTCTATAATTTGAATGGCTATATGATCCACATGGATTCAAAATCATGGCTATACCGGGAAACCCTCTTGTTGAAAGACCTGAATTGATCTTCCACATCCATGAAGACATTTCTTCAGATTTGAGGGAAGCTATCTGGAATAATAAACACAAGTGCCAATCACTACTTCATTGCCACGAGAATTTTGGACCTCGAAGAAGAACGCGCTGCTGAATTGGAGAGGCAAAGACAATCTAGCACCATAAAGAAGAGCATACATTTTCAAGCTAGCAGATAGAAGATACACTTGACAACAGAGACAAGGAGGACAAACTGATCCCATTTTTTTAGGAACTTCAAAGGAGACGAGAGCTACTCAGAATCCAGAGGCTTCCTTTTCAAGCAACAAGTCATGTTGGGAACCTAAGTGTTGCCAATCCTTTCGATGGTGAAATTCCATACATCAACGATAACCTTGTAGATTTCACTGACATGGAGACCGAAGAAGAAGCTATAGAAAGAGAGGTGAGAGCTGAGGAAGAAATAAGAGCTCAACTCAAAGAAATCAAGAGACTTTAAGCCGAGGCAGATGAAAGAGCAGCAACAGAAACTGCAGCCTTAGCAAGGTTAGAAGCTAGAAATAGAAATAGAATGGGGGATCATGATCATGAGCATGAATGTGAATGTGATTGTGAGGCCTATAGGCATAATGTACCATGGGGAGGAAACACCGGTCCACTGGATCTTTCTCAACCACCCCATGAGCTATCGAGAGGCTCGAGAAAAAACTTCCCAAAATTCAGATTGGATGGATCTCAACTCCTTGAAGAACATATAGCAGCATTTATCAGTGCATGCAGTGTGTTGGGTGTTGAGGATGAAGATGTGTCAGTCTGACTCTTTGTGGATTCACTTCAAGAGAAAGCTTCCGAATGGTTCTACATGCTACCCCCCGAGGTCCGTCACCTATTGGGAGGATATAAGAAGTGCATTCAAACACAAGTTCAAGAGCACAGAAGATTGTCAGGATATTTTGGTCCAATTTGTAAAAATGAAGAAAGAAACCTTTGAGTCAATGAGGGACTTCGTAGTAAGATATGATAGAGTGATCAGAAGGATCCATGAATATGTGGTGCCTCCTAAAAATAATTTGATGAGGTTTTTCATCAAATATTTGCCATCAGAAGTAGGTTTCTTCCTTAGAAGAGCCCAACCATGAACATTGAGGGAAGCCAAGGATTATGCAATAGAAACTATTGATGATATAATCCTTTCCAGAAAGGTGCAAGGCCCTAATGGAAAGAAAAAGGGTCAGAATTTAATTTCTATCATCACAGACCCAATGTTCCAAAAAATGGCAAATGACTTGGTTGCCTTGAAGAAGAAACTATCTCAGATCACAATGTGGAATGCTTCAAGGAAGCCAAACCATCAAGATAGGCCAAGGATTTCTTCACCTCCTCGCCAACTTGCTCTTGAAGCACCACTAGTCAATGCCATCTATGACACCAAAGAGCCAGAAGAGGAAGTATAAATTGATGAAACTGGAGAAGAAAATATGGAAGACTATGAAAACTATCTTGATATCGAGGAAGTTGATATGCACAATTTCCTGATTAACTATGTTGATGATGAAGAATCTCCAAGTTTCTCATGTGATGTTTTCACTTGTGCACAATCTAGGAAAGGTGCTTCATCCTCAACGGTTGCGGTAAAGGATAATAAGAATAAAGAATATTATCCTCCAGAGGTCACACAAAATAAAATCATCACCAGAGAATCACCATTACCACCTTTCTATGGATTTGGCTAAAGAAAAACCAGACTCACTGGTTTTCAGGGATCATGCTACTATGCCAAGTAAGTCATATAATTCTTCTCTTAGCTCAAAAGTTGCTAATAACAATTCTCCTTTAAATGTTGTTCCTACAAAAACATCTAAGGTTCAATCAAAAGCTACACCGTCACCCCCTTCCAATCCAATTGCTACACCCGAAATGGAGAATTCAACACCCAAAGTAGCAAAGCCTTTACCATGTAAATATTCATCCATTTCTGAAACCTCTTCCTCACTCACCATAACCCCATTTGACTTTGTGGAACATGCAAGCAAAACCAAAGTCTAGCTCTAAGAAATAGAATACCTACAAACACACCCTACCTAGTTTGATAGGATCATTAATACAGTTCATGGTGGTAACCTTGTATCCTAGAGTCCTAATTCTAAAGGCTTATTGCCCACACCATCTGCACCACCTTTGCAAAACATGCTAGCCCTCATTTCCTCCAAAACCAACAGGGTTGAACCTTTCTACTTATCACTCCTCATTAAAGGCTTCAAGCTGAATAATTGTATCATAGATTCCAGAGCCTTAGACAATGTGATGCCAGCTAAATTTGAAAATTCTCGAGGCCTCACCTTGACCTGGGTAAATGGAATCTGATAATTGATGGAATAAAAACAAGTGCCATTGGTAGGAAGAATCAAATATGCACAAGTAGCATTAGCTGAGTTTCCAGACAAGAAGGTGCTCCTAACCATACTGGTAGCAGACATCCCAGCATCCTTTTGTTTGCTATTGAATAGGAGTTTCTGCAAACACCTAGATGGTGAGATAAAAATGGACTGGTCATTTGCAACTATCCTAGTAAAAGGTGAGATCAAGAAGTTGTTACTAGTAAGAAAGATGAATTTCATAGTACAAAAGTATGATGATCTGAAAGCAAACATTCTCTTTCAAGATTGTGAGCTAGGAAACTACTTCCTCACATCACAAAAAGAGGAGAACTTGCCACTTCTCATAGAGGAAGAGGAAGCTCAAATTTGGACAATGGAATTTGATGGTAGTCATTCCAATGTGGGCTTGAGAGTTGGTGTAGTATTAACTCTCCTTCCAATGAGTTGTACCCATTTTCCTACAAGCTGCAATTTGATAATACAAATAACACTGCAGAGTATGAAGCACTAATCTTAGGCATGAGTGCAGCAGAGGACATGGGAATCAAGAAACTGAGATGCCGAGGTGATGCAGAGGTTGTAGTAAAAGCATTTCTGCCACCAATATCAGGTGAAGAATCCAAGAATCTGACATTATAGAAATAGAGTGTGGGACTGCATTGAATCTTTTGATGCATTTTCCATTGAAGCTATTCCAAGGGAACATAATGAAAATGATGATTCTCTTGTAGTGTCAGCTTCCCTAGTGACACCTCATCCTTCTTTTGGTAAATACAAAGTCACCATTGAAATGGTATTCAGGCCTAGTGTACCAAACAATACAAATCATTCTCAATTCTTCAGTGACGATAACCAAATTATAGCCTTTTAAGAGCAAAGGGATAATTTCAATAGTCTCTTCTTCAAAGGAGGTGAAAATCCACACCGAGAAGCAGTCCCCAAAGAAGAGAAAGAAGGAATTGAAGGGTTTGATTATGAGGGAGTAATCAAATTGAAAGGGAAAAAAAATTCCCAAAGGCCTAGTCTCATTAGAAGACCTCTTTGACAAACATGAAAGATTCATTCAAGAGAAAGAAAAGTAATCTTCTCAATGCCCAGCTGATTTTTATAAAGAAAACATTGGTACCTTGGAGGAGCCAAGGATGGTCAGTATTGGAAAATGTTTCTCACCTGAAGAAAAAAGAAGGTTTGTTGCATCACTCAAGAAATGCTTAGATGTCTTGACCTACTCTTATGATGAACTCAAATCCTTCCGGCCAAAGGAAATGCATCACTTAATTCCTTTGAGAAGAAGGGTGTTAAGCCCTTTAGGAAAAAATAGAGGCTGTACAACCTAAATATTGCTAATACCATCAAGGAGGAGGTAATAAAGATTCTTAATGTAAGGATCATCTTTCCCATCCACCATTCAACGTCGGTGGCTAACATTGTGCCAGTGTGGAAGAAGAATGGTGAAATAAGGATATGTGTATATTTTCACAACCTAAACTAGGCATCACTAAAGGAAAATTATCCTCTTCCTATCATGGACCATATCCAACAAGTGCAAGCAGTAACTGGATCTGAAATGATTTCATTACTTGATGGATTCTCAAGATATAATCAAATCAAAGTGGCAGAGGAGAATTTTTTGGCTAACTCCCTTCATTCATTCCTTCCTTGTGTCTTAGCTAGAAATTTTTATCTTTTAGGCACTTAAAATGTTTTGGAAATGGTTTCATTGGATAGAGAATCTTCTCAGCTTTCCAGAATGGTAAAGTTTTCCTTCTAACTCCTTGTATTTTTCAAGTTATGGCTTGACGGAGTTTTGGAGGGAAATTTTCCCATGGGAGGTCCGCGGCCAATCAGATGTGCCACGTCAGCGGCGGAATGGCAGGGATTGAGGGATAACTTAGAAAATTTTCACAAGTATTGGCGGGGCACAAAAAAGAAAATTTTTGGCCCGAAGGCCCGTCACACAATAGGAAGAGGCCACATGTCCTCAGGGCCCGTCACGTGGCGGGGAGAAGTTGGAAAAATTTCCCAAAGGTTGGCGTAAAGGAATATTTTGGCCCGAAGGCCCACCAATGAATCAAAACTGTGCCACGTGTCCTCGGAGCATCGGGAGGTGGAGGGTGGGAAGGAAATTTTCCCTTTTTCCAAAATATGGAAAATAATGAAATGAAAGCCCGCTCGCGAAGGCTCGCGCCAATCAGAAGCTGCCACGTGTCCATGTGGCCGGCAAAAATCTTAAGGCAGGTCCGCGGAAAGAAATTTGGAGTTCAGGCCCATGCTAATGACAAGGACACCATGTGTCCCATTCAGGAAATGGTAAGAGTCAAAGGAAAATTTTGAAGCATGCCCCCAAGGGCCAATAAGAACACGCCACGTGTCCTCGGAGCGTCGGGCTGGCGGGATTTTTTTGGAAAAATTTCCAAAGACCAAAAAGGCGTAAAAAGGTAAGGGGAAGGCCCGCAACCAATCAAAAGGTGCCATGTGGCATCAGATATTTGGGAGGTAGAAATTTTTGGGGAATTTTTCCCAAAGTCAAAAGAGGGAAAATTTTAAATTTCGGGCCCGCTAAGATTCAAATTTTCCCTAGTTTTGCCCTAAATCTTCAGGAGGGCATAACTTTTGATCCAGAGCTCAGATTTTCACGTTCTTGGTGTCATTGGAAAGCTGGTGAAATTATCTACATGATGGAGGGATCAATTTTGTGTTTTGGTGGGGTTTGAGAGAGAAAAATGGAAAACACCTCTGGCATGGGAAGGAGAACAGAACTGACATTTCAACCACCATTTTTAATGAAGTATGGCTCACATTCTCTCCCAGCATGGTCAAAAACATTAGGGAATGAACTTTTAAGGGTACCCATGTTGTTTTAATGCATTTTTCTTGGTGGTTGAAGAATCCTTTCATTTTTCCCACGTTTCTCCTTCCTGGGCTCGAATTTTCATTGTTAAAAGCCAGATTTGGCTCATTTTGTAAAGGGTTGGACATTTTTATGTTTTGTAGGCTCCCTCTTTCACCCTAGAAAAGTGATTTTGTGGAATATCAGACCTCTTTTTAGGACTGCAACATGTTTTCTACCTCTCTGCTATTGTAATGCATGTATTTTTGATATTGAAATGACAATGCAAGCTCTGTGAATGAGTTTCAGTCCTCTTCTTGTGTTGTTTGCTTCATTTCTGATCTTTCATTACATTTTATCAGTTTGTGCATGATGTTTGTTGCATTTCTGTGATCTGTGTCAATTTGCAGAAGTAAATGTTCACCACTCCTTTGGTGTATCACCTTGTTAGTCTTAGTTTTATTTCTTTTGCATCCTCTATCTCTGTCCCCTTGGAATTTAGAGTAGGATTTTATAGTATTAAACCTCTGCAATTTTCAAGTTATACATCTGATCAGAGGAGTTGAGGAACCAGCCTCTAATCTGGAGATTCTTTTCCCATTTTTACAAGTCCCACACTTGGGGAAAAGATTCAATGTTGTGCAATCACACTGGATGTCCATTATCAAACTAGAAATCTGATAAACATCTAGGGGGTGCTGTTGATTTGCACTAAAAGTTTTGGCACACCCAGTGGGACCTTAGAGGTCTTCATCTTCATTGCAACAAATTTGATGTGCTTTTTTGTAATTTCTTGCTTGAAAAGAGCCCTGATATGCACATCTGGCGACTCCAAAGAGAAAAAATCAACTGGTTTCAGCAGTCAAGTCTGAAGATTCATGAGAAGGATTAACACAAGATCAAGATCCAAAGAGGAAGGATTGTTTGAATATCTGCAACTATCTCCTGGAAGAAGGCATAGAGGAAGAAGGATTCAAAGGTCTCCATCTCCACCAAACAGAACTCTATCAACTCCTCCACCTTCTAGACCTTTCACTCAATCAACAAGGGTTCTCAGGCCAATCAGAATGGCACAACCCAACCCTTATGTCAACTTCACTAGAAGTAGCCCACTTGCTCTCAATGCACAAAATCCAGTTCCAGTTGCAGCATTGAAGAACATTCCATATTTCACTGGAGAAAATCAGACCACTCCTGGTGATCATGTTAAAGACATTGCTAATATTTGTGCAATCCATGAGATTGTTGAGATGTAAATTGCTGTCAAATTGTTGGCATTTTCATTCAAAGGGAAAGCATTACAATGGTTTAGAAGCCTTGGGGATAGTTCTATCCAAAATTGGAACCAGTTATGCATAGCTCTCCATGAGCAGTTTGGAGAAAAGGGAGATAATCTGTCTCTACTGGAACAACTGACAACTATCAAGAGAGCTCCCAATGAGTAGCTGACAGACTTCAACTTCATATTTCAAAGGACTTGGGATAGAATTCCAGTGGCAGTAAGGCCAACAACTGAAGGTGCTTTTCTATACTATCTCAAAGCTTTAAATTCTGATATTTCTATGTTAATTCAATCCATGGGAGGTACAACTATACCTGTAGCTTATAGCATTGCCATTAGAGCTGAAAATTGTCTGATTCAAGCTGGTAAGCTGGCTCCTAGGCCTCCCATGCCCTTGTATCCAAATTTAGAAAATCCAAGCACTAGTCAAGCACCTACTATAGCTCCTATTCCCACTCCTAGAAATCAGAGTTCAAATGAAACTTCTACTTCATCCTCTAGTGCCTCAAATGAACTTCAAGAAGTCATGAAACAATTGCAAAATTTAGGCAATGAGCTGGTTACACTCAAGAGGCAGCAGGCCCAAAGTTTTAGACCTTCTTATCAGCCTCAAGCTCAGCCTAATAGGCAACCATATCAGCCCAATAGGCCACCCAATCTAGCTGCAAATCAAAATCAAGTAAGGCCTCATGCCAATAGACCATTTCAGCCCTATAATCCCAATGTTGCATCTACCTCTAAAGCCTTAGTGCCAGTGCAAAATAATATGGCTCAAGAGTATGATTGGTGTTTTCCATGCAATGAACCTCACAACCAATCTATGTGCTTCAATGGTGCCTTGAACCAAGCCTTGATGGTGACAAAAACTGGCGTAGAGGGTGAGGTGAGCCAGGAAACAAACCAACAACAAGGAACATCCCAACAAAATGCAACTCCAAATGAGACTACACTTGTGAATTGGCAAGCTGAGGATTTTTGTGGCATGAATCAAGTAATGTCTCAGAATGTGGCATCCAATACAAGGTCAAAAAAGAGGAATATTGGTGAAGGGAAGTCATTGGATCCAAGTGATCCACAACCTTCCCTCACTCCACAAAGTGTTGGCAAGAAAAATGCAGTTCCAAACATGCAAGGACAGCCCAAGCCACCTTCTAGACCAACTCAAATGCCAGTTGTTGCTGCCCATGTGCAAGAAAAGAATGTGCAGACCAAGGGGCAGCAAAGAGATGTTTCATCCCCATTTAGCATCATTGATCAGATGAAGAAGACAAATGTGAATATATCAATGTGGGAATCATTATCCATCCCAGGCCAAAGAGATCTCCTACAAGCTGCCATGAAGAATTGGTCAACTTCAAATCAGCAAGTTCATATGCAAGAGAAGGTACTCACAAATGCTACTCAACCTAAAGGGAATCATGGAGGAAAACAAGGTAAAGTTTTGAAACCCCCCCATTCTATGTTTCATTGATCATTGGGGATAAATTAGTACACAATTGCATGATTGATTCTGGGGCAAGTAGTTCTGTAATGCCCAAGCAAATAGCTGATCAGCTGGGCCTCCAATATGAAGTCATATCCAAAGGGGTAGTGCAACTAGATGGGACAGTAGTAACAACAGTGGAAATAATTAATGATTTGAGCCTTACTTTGCATGCATGTCCCAATGTTACTGATTTAAAGATGTGTCAGTGATAGATTTGCCACCACTCTTTGCCTTATGCTTGTCAAGGGATTTCACAGCTAGAATTGGGGGCTACTTATCTACTGATTGGTCACACATGTTGTTTAGAACAAGATATGGAACTAAGGCCACAATCAGATCTGAACCTATTGCAAACTTTCACATTGAGCCTCATACTCCAAGCCCAATCAATGCCAACTGTTCAGCATTTGATCAAGAGGATTATCCAAGCATAGATGAAGCTGACACCAAAGTTGGAAGCATCCCAGATTTGAATCTTGATGAATGGGAAAGCAAGGTACATGCTTTTGATCCCTACCAAGAAATAGAAGAATCTGAGCTAGGAGTCTATTGCATACATGAAGAAAATCAGCCTATTCCTAGCATCACCAAGCCAGACCATAAAGATGACAATGAGGTATGGCAGCTATTCTTTGATGGATCAAGAAGTAGACAAGGTGTAGGAGGGGGAGCTATGCTTGTTTCACCTCAAGGCATTAAATATTATTCAGCTTTTAGATTTCAGTTTGCATGTTCTAACAACACTGCTGAATATGAAGCTCTGATACAAGGATTGCATTGGTCAATCAAGAGAGGTATAAAAAACTTACAAGTCTTTGGTGACAGTGAGCTGATTGTTAATCAAGTTAAAGGGCAGCATGCTACCAAGAATGATCTGCTCAAGTGTTATAAGAATAGGGTGTGGGACCTCATCGAAGATTTTTGAGGGCTTTGGCATCAATTCCATCCCTAGGAAAGAAAACCAAGCTACTGACAGGCTTGCAGCAGTTGGGGCAGCCTTTGATGTTGTTGAAAGTATCAAGGAAGATAAAGTACAACCAAGCATTCATGTGATTGTAAGGCCATCAGTGCCAGACAATAATGTAAGTTGGCAAGTGTTTGAAAATGATCAACAAATCATCAATTTCTTGCAAGAAGAAGCTGAGTTCTCAGCCAAAAATTAGGAAAAATTAGAACAACAGTATGGTGATCAGGTGGTACAGCTGAGAACCAACAAACTACCAAAGGGACTTGTCACTTTGGAGTCCATTTTTAATCCTAATGATCAATTTAGGAAAGAGAAAGCAAACATCCAAGTCAAGGGAGAAGATTCAATGCCCATCTTGGTAGGAGAAGGCAAGTCACTTCAAATTGGTAAAGTGGCAACCGAGCAAGAAAGGTATGAGTTTATGCAACTTTGTCAAGAGTTCCCTGATGTATTTTCTTGGAGCTATGAAGATTTGAAGGGTTTCAATCCCAAGCTAGCTCAACATACAATTGAATTGGATCCAAGTGCTAAACCCATCAGGCAAAAACAAAGGCCAGTCAATCCACACATGGAGCCTCTCATGAAGAAGGAATTGAATAAGTTAATAGAGGCAAGTATCATATTTCCTATCAAGCATTCTAGTTGGGTTGCAAACTTGGTTCCAGTTAGAAAGAAGAGTGGAGAAATCAGATTGTGTGTAGACTTCAGAGATTTGAATAGAGCATCTCTCAAGGATCATTACCCACTTCCTTCTATGGAGCAGATTTTGCAAGTTGTTGCTGGCTCTGAGAGGTTTTCATTGCTAGATGGTTATTCAGGGTACAATCAGATCATGGTAAAGGAAGATGATCAGTTCAAGAACAGCCTTCACCACCAAATGGGGGACTTATGCATATAGAAAAATGCCATTTGGGTTGTCCAACGCTGGAGCTACCTTCCAAAGGGCAATGGATATGGCGTTCAAGGGATTGATCAACAAGATAGTGCTGGTATACTTAGATGATATCACTATTTTTTCTAAAAATACAGCAGATCATCTCTTTCATTTGAGACAAGTGTTCCAAAGATGTAGAAGATTTGGGGTATCCTTGAATCCCAAAAAATGTATTTTTCTAGCTCATGAAGGAAAGCTCCTTGGCCACATTGTTTCCAAAGAAGGATTAGCAATTGATCCAGAGAGGGTTGAAGCCATAAAAGCACTGCCATTACCAAGTCATAAGAAATCCCTCCAAAGTTTCTTGGGAAGGATCAATTTTGTTCGGAGGTTTGTGCCAGATTTTGCAGCCCTTGTCAAGCCAATAACCATGATGTTGAAGAAAAGCATGGCTTTCAAATGGACAGCTGAAGGTAAGGTGAGTTTTGAGGCAATTAAAGAGGCTATCTCAAAAGCTCCAACTCTCATTAACCCAGATTTCTCCAAGGATTTTATCCTTTATGCATTTGGAGGTGATGATACAATCTCTGTAATTTTAGTACAGCAGAACAAAGAAAATGTAGAGCAGCCAATTACTTTCTTTAGCCAAAGCCTGAAGGACTATGAGGTGAGATATTCTTTCATTGAGAAGCATGTTCTTGCAGTGATTAGGAGCTTGAAGAAATTTAAGCATCTAGTTTCAAACAACAAGGTTCAACTGTTGGTTTCTCATGTGGGAGTTAAAGACTTCCTCCTCAACAAAGATTTAAATGAAAAATGTGTAGGGTGGATTACTCATGTCATGGCGTATGACATTGAGATCAAAGTCACCAAGCTGGTCCAAGGAAAAGGATTATGTGAACAGCTGGTCTTAAGCAAATCAATGGAAGCATGCAATGAAAAGGATGTTGTTTTGGTGCTGCAAAACAACCAAGAACAAAGAGGTGTTCAAGAAGAGAATGATGGTGTCCTCACTCCTTGTTGGACCCAAGACATAATGCACTTCCTACACATAGGCCTATGCCCTCCAGAGATGAACAAAACCAAGAGAAGACACTTCAGATTGCAGGCTGTCCCATATGCACTTGTTGATGGTGTTTTGTTCAAGAAAGATGTAAATGGAGTGCTGCTGAGATGCATTGGAACAAATCAGATTAATAGAACATTAGAAGAGTTCCATGGTGGGATCAGTTGGAGGTCATTTTTCTCCAAGAGTGACAGCCCTCAAGATCATGAAGGCTGACTATTATTGGCCCAAGGTATTCAGTGATTGTTATGCATGGATCAAGAGGTGCAAGAGTTGTGCATTCTTCACAGGAAAGGAGAGATTAGCTGCCCTTCCATTGCACCCAATTTTAGTTGACCAGCCATTCATGCAATGGGGTTTGGACTTCATTGGAGTCATTAACCCAAACTCAAGCCAAGGGCACAAGTGGATTCTAACAGCCACAGATTACTTCACCAAATGGACTGAGGCAGTGGCACTTAAAGAAGCAAATGAATCTAGCATTCTAGACTTCTATGAAGGGATAGTAACCAGATTTGGTATACCTACCACTATAATATCAGATAATGCTTTGGCATTCATAGGATCAAAGGTGACTGAATGGGCTGTTAAAAATGGGATTTATCTGAGCACTTCATCAAATTATTACCCTCAAGGTAATGGCCAAGCTGAGTCTACAAACAAGAACTTGTTAAGGATCATCAAGAGGACTCTTGATGAAAATCAGAGGACTTGGCATACTAAATTGAAATCAGCCTTGTGGGCTGATAGGATAACTCCCAAGAGATCCATAGGTAATTCTCCATTCAAGCTTGTTTATGGAAGAGAGGCAATTTTGCCCATGTCACTTGAGTTGCCAATGTTGGAACTCATGAAGCAATTGGAATTGTTGGAGTTTGAACCCATGGAGGTTAGATATGTAGAATTGATGGAGCTCCAAGAAATCAGAGAGCATGCAGCCCAAGCAATGGAGAAGGATCAAGCCTTGATCAAGAAGACTTTTGATAGGAAAGCTAAGGCTAGAACCTTCCAAGTTGGAGATCTAGTGTTGAAATGGGATGCAGACTGAGCAAAGCCAAGAAGGCATTCAAAGTTTGATGCCATTTGGAGTGGCCCCTACATGGTCACAAAGTGTAAGAACAACAATGCCTTCCAATTGTCTACATTGGATGGTGAAGAACTGCAGATTCCAGTTAATGGAATCCATCTAAAGCATTGCTACTAGAAGGGAAATCTCCACCTTGTACATATTAGCTTAGATTTTCATTCCTCCAAGTGCTTGTGCACATTGTTTTGTTGTAGCTTAGTTTTTACTTTCCCTAAGTGCTTTGGCACAAGCTTGATGTCCCAAACATGTAGTTTTACAGGCCATGTTCCAGATCAGGTGATGATTCTACTCTCACAATTATCCTCCTTGTAATTTTCTAATCAGTTGGGGTACCAAGCAGAGAATTTTATGACTCCATGCCCAATGGATTGCTTCAGGCAACTGGTAACTTCATCCAGTAGGCAGATGACCCCTCTGAGTCACCAAAATTGTTATCCAAAATAAGCCCCTTGCTTATTTTTTGGCTAACTCCCTTCATTCCTTCCTTCCTTGTGTCTCAGTTAGAATTTTTATCTTTTAGGCACTCAAAACCTTCTAGAAATGGTTTCATTGGATAGAGTATCTTCTCATCTTTCTAGAATGGTAAAGTTTTCCTTCTAACTCTTTGTATTTTTCAAGTTATGGCTCGGGAGTTTTGGAGGGAAATTTTCCCATGGGAGGTCCGCGGTCCAATCAGGACGTGCCACGTCAGTGGCAGGAATGGCAGGGGCGGAGGTAACTTAGAAAATTTTCATCAAGTATTGGTGGGCACAAAGAAAATTTTTTGGCCCAAAGGCCCGCCAGCCAATAGGAATGGCCACGTGTCCTTAGGGTCCGTCGGAGATCGGAGCTCGGCAGGGAGAAGTTGGAAAAAAATTTACAAGGTTGGTGCAAATGGAATATTTTGGCCCAAAGGCCCACCAACGAATCACAAAAGCTACCATGTGTCCTCAGAGCATGTCGGGAGGTGGAGGCGTGGAAGGAAATTTCCTGTTTTGCCAAAATATGGAAAATAATGGAATGGAAGCCCGCCCGCGATGGCCCGTGCCAATCAAAAGCCGCCACATGTCCATGTGGCGGCAAAAATCTTAAGGCAGGGTCCGCAAAGGAAAAAGAGCTAGTTCAGGCCCCACCCAATGACAACACACCATGTGTCCCATTTGGGGAAATGGTCAGTCAAATGGAAAATTTGGAAGCGATGGCCCCCAACCAATCAAAACATGCCACGTGTCCTCAAGCATCGGAGTTTCAGATGGCGGAGAATTTTTGGAAAATTTTCCAAAGACCAAAAGGCGTAAAAAGGTAAGGGGAAGGCCCGCACCAATCAAAAGGTGCCACATGGCATCGGAGCTTCAGGTGGGAGGCAGAAATTTTTGGGGAATTTTTCTCAAAGTCAAAAAGATGGAAAATTTTAAATTTCGGGCTCGCCAAGATTCAATTTTGCCCTAGTTTTGCCCTAAATCTTCAGAAGGGCATAAATTTTGATCCAGAGCTCATATTTTCACATTCTTGGTGTCATTGGAAAGATGGTGAAATTATCTACATGATGGAGGGATCAATTTTGTGTTTTGGTGGGGTTTGGAGAGAGAAAATCAAAAACACCTCTGGCATGGGAAGGAGAACAGAACTGACATTTCAACCACCATTTTTAATGAAGTATGGCTCGCATTCTCTCCCAGCATGGTCAAAAACATTGGGAATGAATTTTTGAGGGAACCCATGTTGTTTTAATGCATTTTGGTCAATGGTTGAAGCATCCTTTCACGTTTCCCATGTTTTCTCCTCCCTAGGCTCAAATTTTCATTGTTAAAAGCCAAATTTTACTCATTTTGTAAAGGTTGGACATTTTTATGAACTGCAGGGTCCCTTCTTCACCCTAGAAAGTGATTTTGTGGAATATCAAACCTCTTTTTAGGACTGCAACTTGTTTTCTTCCTCTCTTGCTATTGTAATGCATGTATTTTTGATATTGGAATGACAATGCAAGCTCTGTGAATGAGTTTCAGTCCTCTTCTTGTGTTGTTTTCTTCATTTCTGATCTTTCATTACATTTTATCAACAGTTTTGCATGATGTTTTGTTACATTTCTGTGATCTGTGTCAATTTGTAGAAGTAAATGTTCACCACTCCTTTGGTGTATCACCTTGTTAGTCTTAGTTTTATTTCTTTTGCATCCTCTATCTCTGTCCCCTTGGAATTTAGAGTAGGATTTGAGTTTAAACCTCTGCAATTTTCAAGTAATACATCTGATCAAAGGAGTTGAGGAACCATCCTCTAATATGGAGATTCTTTTCCCATTTTTTACAAGTCCCACACTTGGGGAAAAGATTCAATGTTGTGCAATCACACTGGATGTCCATTATCAAACTAGAAATCTGATAAACATCATGATGAAGGTGTGGAAGCACCTATTGCTTTCATGAGTTGTCCTTTGAAAAATCATGAGCTGAAATACAACCAATTGGAGAAGCATGCCTATACAATGGTCAAGGTTATAAAAAACTTCAGGTTTTACATCCTCAATTCCCATACGATGGTGTTCGTCCCCGTCAGTGTAATCAAGTCCATCTTGACACAGTAGGATCCTGGAGCTAAAAGAGGAAATTAGATTGCAAATACTCAAAAATTTGACTTGGATATTTGACCCTCCAATTTGGCAAGGGGAAATGTCTTGTGCAAGTTGATTGTTGAAGATGAAACACTCAAAGTTCAACGTGGCGAAGAAAAATGTGCAAGTACTCAACTTTTTCATAAGATAACCCACAAGTTCTCTGTGTCACCACTACTGATGAGTGGTATGCTAATATTTCCTATTACCTAACTTGTGGAGAATGCCCTCCCCATCTTGATTACAAGAAAAATAGAACAATCAAGCTGAAGGCCGCTAAATTTGTAATCTGGAATCATGCACTTTACAAAGAGGCATGGATGGTTTACTCAGGTGCATAGATAAAGAGAAATAAGAAAAGTTGCTTGAAGCATACCATGACCAAGCATGTGGTGGGAATTTTTCAAAAATGGTCACTACACACAAGATCCTTCGAGGAAGGTATTATTGGCCCACCATCTTTGTAGACACTCGATATTGGGTTTCTAAATGCAAAGCATGCCAACAGTTCATTGTAAGACCACAACTCACTGCATTACCACTCAGGCATGTGGTTATTGAAGAACGATTTAAACAATGGGGGCTGGAATTCATTAGTGTTCTGAACCCTCACTCAAGTGCGGGGCACACCTATGTACTCATAGCAAAATACTGCTTAACCAAATGGGTGGATGTCATTGTGGCCAAACAAGCCAACACTTAAATAGTAGGTAACTTCATCAAGGACAATATCATAGTCATTTTCAAAGTTCCATTGAAGATTGTAGTAGATAATGCTACCTATTTCTCTTCAAGAGAGCTACGAAATATCCCTATCTCATTCTTCAGACTACTATCCATAAGGAAATGAACAGGCCGAATCAAGCAACAAGAACATTTTGACCATTTTCTACAAGCTTGTAAATGAGAATCAAAGAAATTGGCACAAAATGTTATATGATGCATTATGGGAGGATAGGATCACTCGTAATAAGGAAATAGGTATTTCACCATTCTAACTATTATATGGATTTGAAGCGGAAATTCCTCTCATGATCGAGATGTCGGCTATCAAGCTGCTATAGGAAATAGAAGATGGTGAGTACAAGGATTCCATTGACAAGAGGATAATATTTCTTGAGAAGCTGGAAGAAAATAAACTCCAAGTGGTGGATCACATTAAGGAGCACCAATTAAAAGTAAAGAAGATTTTTTATAAGAAGGCCAAGGCAAGAGAATTCAAAGTTGGAAACTTCATCCTACTATGGGACAAGAGAAGAGAACCAAAAGGAAGCCACGGAAAGTTTGATTCATTATAGCTCATCTCATTCCATATTTTTAAATCTTGAGGTGAGAATGATTTTATTCTCTCATATTTGGATAAAACGCCACTGGAATTGCCTCAAAGCAGGAAATACTTGAAATTTTATCATCAGTGAAATCGGGTTGTCCCCTGCCTTATACCATAGGTGATTTCTAGGTGTTTTTCCCTTCCTGTTATGTGTCGTGTGTTTCCTTTTTGTCCTTTTCATGTGTGTGTGTTTTTTTCCTTCTTCTTTCTCTCTTGTTATAGGTTGTACATGACTCTGCAAGTCCCAATGGATAAGGCACTGGTCAACAAATTACAGGGTCTAGAGATTGAGATTCTAGATTCCCATGTCATGTCTTCACTATGCTTAGTCCATGGCATGTCCCTAAGCTAGAGCTAGCTGTTGTCGCCCTCAAAATCCCCCCCTCTTTTTAAATTCACATTCAAAAAAATTGAGCTCATGCCCTTCAGAAGTGTTCAAGTAATGTTGGAAGTCTAGAAAAGATAGAGAAATTCATGCTTTAAAGTTGTTTAAACTCTCCAATCATTATGGTTTGATAAATTTTCTGTTTCCCCATCTAGATGCATGAAAATTCTATTGTTATCCTCATTTGAATGAAATTTTCAATCTTTCTATGGCCATGGACCATCGAATCTTGTATTGTTTTCAATCCCTTGGTTCACGAAATAAATTTGAAAATCGGGCGTGAAATGGTGGAGTTTTATTCTTCTCTACATTTTTTCCACTCTTGTGAATGATGGGTGTTTTCTTCCCCATCAAATTGATGGGTACATGGACATATCTAATTGGAGGTAGGTTGGTGAAGAAATTTTTTTTTTGAACCTTTATGTAAAAAGGGCTAAAAGTCATAAAGTGACCCACAGCCCCAATCATGCTATGAGGGAAAAAATCAAATGTTGAGCCCACATCAAAAGGTCAAAGTTGGGAGGCGGATCATTGAGGAGATTTGAGAATTTTAGCCTTTTTCATTAAAGGGGCTTAAAGTTAAAAAGTGACCCGTATCCCCACCAAACACAAAGGAAAAAGTCAAATCTTTAGCCCACCATTGGAAAGTCAAAGTAGGGAAGTGGGTTAGCGGAGCAATTTGTGCTTTTGAGTCTGTATGTAAAAAGGGATAAAAGTCAGAAAGTGACCCACAACCTTGATCATGCTATGAGGGAAAAATTCAAATGTTGAGCCCAAATCAAAAGAGTCAAAGTGAGGAGGCGGATTGTTGGGGAGATTTGAGAATTTGTCTTTTTCATTAAAGGGGCTTAAAGATAAAAAGTGACCCACAACTCTGTCTCCACTAAAGTGAAGCCATGTGTCAGGCTTATATCAAAAGTGGAAGGGTGGACCAAAAATGTAAAAAATTCCAAATCTCTATAAATTCATAAAATGTAGAAGGCATCCTCCATGCCTGCTCCAGTAAATTTTTCCCATGTGGATGGCTCTGGTTTAAAGTTTCAAAGGCAATCTGAATAGTTCAAATTCAAAGTTACAAAATAGGTGTAATGGCTGCATTATGAAAAGTCTAGTTTTTTCTGCCATTGGTGTTTCTTCGCGAATCAAGAATCTGAAAGGACATGAATGACTAAAAATATTATAAACCATTTCTTGCTAAGAAAGAAGAAGTTGTAACCATTTCTAGCAAGATACTTAATGGCTTCTTCACACCATTGTACAGGGTTGGCAATTGATCTTGTAAACTCACGAGTGCATTGTACTTAGAGAAAGAAAAGGAGATAGCCATTTTCTTCTAATTTACTCCATCCTCAAATTTCTTCCATTCCCTCATTATATACGAATTTTGTTTAAGCATCAATACAAGAAGAAGTATTTTGTAGCCTCTTTGATGAGGAGACTTTAGATACTTTTAGTTCGCAATGTTATCTCATCTTGTTGCCATTTGTAGAGTTGTTTTTTCTTATGAAGGCATGTGTTGAAATTTATAACTAGTGCGCGTAGAAATCTGATTTTCTACCTAAAACATTAGTTCTCCTACCTACTTTCTCACTCCCTTTCCCACCTTCATAGAAAATTCCCCCTTGTAGATAACTACAAGCATTTTCTGTAGGTTTAGTGGAGTGCCTCTATTGGATCCCCGGCCGAAATGCCACCATAGAAATCCACCTTTTCATGCGCATGAATATACTATAGCTACACCGGTTAAGTAGAGGGACTTAGATTCCTAGAGCATTAGCAAGGAATCTAAATTTTTTTCCACCCGATAAATTTTCTCACCAACAGGTGGTTGCGCAACCGATGGGGTGATTACGCAACCGCCGCTCAGGAAAAAGAAAAGGCTAAAAAGTGGTCTTACAAGAAAAATTAAAGTTTACAGAAAAAGAAGAAGGGTTCATTTGAGTCAAAAGAGGGATGTTAAAAACAGGAGGAGGATATGGACCTCATTTTTACCTTAGAATAAATTTTTATAATCATTGGATATTTTACCGTTCCAATAATAGAGAACCCTGTAGTTTTGGGTGTATACATTTTGCCCCCTTGGAGAATTGTTTTAACAATGAAGAGGCGTAAAACATGAAGTTTGATCATGGAAATCCTAAATAGGAAAGTTAGAAATTATACCTTATTCTCCAGTGTGTTGAAAACACTCAAATCCATCCTTTTTGCCACCTACAAAAGAAATATGAGAATCAAGTGCATATATAAAACATGATTAACAAAATACTTTGAAAATAAAATGACAATATTACGTACCATATCCGTGAGGGTGAGAAATATACCTAATCCGGTTCATGTAAGCCCTACTACACACAATGATAGAAAATCCAAATATATGTCATTTTCACTATTTTTATAAATCATTTATGTTTTGAAATTTTTTTTAACTTAAAGCTCCTAGTTTTCTTGTGACTGCTTCATTCATGAGTATGGTTAAATTGGAAAGTATTTAGAAATGATAATGTCAGACCCAACAAAAGCGGAAGGGGATTAGAAAGGGGTTAGATATGAGAGCTTTGATATTTTTTCACTAGGATTTGTCTTTTTCTCTTTGAATGCACTTGATAATAACTTCTAGGAAATTAATAGCTGGAACGATCATAAGGGTCCTCAAAGAGGCTGATAGGCAAATAACCTTCATTGTTTAGCCTCATTTTTGCGTATTTTATTGATTTTATTTATTTTTATTTTTGGATCATGGTGAGCACTTTGACCACACTTACCATATGGTTTTACAACATTTAACATGAGAAACTTGAAATTATTTATATACATATAGACATATTTTTGGTTCTGCATTCCTTGCAAGAGTTTGAAGTCATTTTAGTATAATTCATCTGTGCACATTTAGATGGTTTGGAATTTCTGATTATTTTTATATTCTTTATGAATTCATGTCATGCATGATGATGCAAATTTGTAGACAAAATGATATCTACTTTTTTAAATATATATATGATGCATATAATAACATATTGTAATTTAGAACTTTTCTTTTCAAGCAATATTTAGCACTTCTATTTTATTAGTAAAATGTGATGAATGGGGCATGATAAGGAAATGAACCTGCTCTAACCCTAAGTCCATGTAACCAGTAAGATCTGAGGGCTCATCACCGACATCTAGGAGGGATATAAGTTGTATGATTTTTATGAGTTAAAATGGTGAGAGAAAGACAAGATTTCGACAAAGATCCAACTAGAACTTACAACCTAACCCTAGTCAAAGTCAACTAACCAGCACAGAATGCATTTGCTTGCAATTTTAACTAGGATTAGATCAATATATGGCCTTTTGATTGAAAAAATATGGTTTTAATTATTTTAATCTCTTGTAATATACACATCTAACCCATTTTCTTGGTATTTTTAATATCTTAAAGCACTTTTAATTCATTAACTTACTTATAACTTCTTCTTTTTTGACACAACCCTTTACGTCTTGCCCCATGCTACTAGTAAGAAGAATGGTCTCATCACAAAGGAAAATACATAGGAGAGTAAGGGAACCTCCCTCCTTTCCCAACCTCACACCACTAGTGAGAAGTGTGGGCTCATAACCAAAGATTGGTAGGGAAAATAAGTGTAGTTTTATTTCGAAATAAAAGATTTTTTTGTTTAGTATTGATTTATCTTTTTTGTTTATTGGTTTTAGAATTTTTATTTTGGGAAGGAATGCTTGTCCATAGCCTCAACCTTATACAAGTAGTAAGATGTGAGGGCACACCACTGAAGGTTGAGATAGGAAGACAAGAACTCCATGTGAAATGTTGAGATTACTCCTGTTATCAAAGAGGTTTTAGGGGAAGATGTGACATCAAGAATCTTCTAGAACATAATATCAGCAAAGAAACCTGAGCTAGAAGAGACAAGGAATAGAACTAAGAGTACAATTCTTGGTAGGATCAATGTCAAAATTTCATGTTAAATTATGAAACGAGGAAGAGATTAGAATAATTTGGTGATGATATGATGGATACTTGAAGAAGTGTGATTAAATTATTTTGCAAATATTTGAAAAATTTTTAATAGTTTCTTGAAAACTAAGTTTCAGTTTACAATTTCACAAGATGATAATGCAATTGATAAATAATATGGATGTAATGATGTACAGTGTGGAAATGAAAATGAGCATGCATAAATAATTTAGGGTGATGCGAGTTAACGGATGTCATACTCCTCACCTCTCAGGAGACAAAAATGATACACATTATCTTTAAAGTTTGCATTCTCTTGATAAGGGTCTACTATCTTAGGTTTAAAATTAAAACCCTTTCCTATGAATGTATATATCAGAATACCTTGCTTTGGTATATGACCGTCTATTTGAAATAGGCTTTTTTGAGCCACTTTATAATGTTCGTGACATATTATATTCATGTGAGCATGAAAATGTTTCTCATATTTTTTTCCTACGTAGGGAGTAGTGGTTACATTTGAATTTTTTTGCACTATTGGATTATGTTCCATGGACACAATAAGCTTGTATTTTGACATATTTGTATCTAGACCAAGGTTTAGAATGGAGGAGTCCCTAGATATAGCCTTAATGAGTATCATTTTTTCTCAAAATTATCTCCTTAATCTTTGCTATGGTTTTGGTGGACACAGTTTCAATGGATATTACTTTACCCTTATCTATTTTCGATACCTCAAACATTTTTCATCTATTAGCCTCAACATTTGGAACATTTGAGGTGGTCATGACCAATTATTTCGATGGAATCAATTTGTTTAAATAATTTTTAGGAATCTTATTCTTATTGGACCCCTAGTTTCTTCTTGAGATTCTCCATATGTATGTCAAAGGGTTTAAGATCCCCTTAATCAAAGAATATATTTCCCAAATGGAGAAATATAACCTCTTAGAACAATGTGGAGGGAATAGCCTTTATTTGGTGAATCCAGGGTATACCAAGGATCATGTTATAATTCATCTCTTTCTAAAAAATGTAAAACTATGTTAAGATGGTTTTCATCCTGAGGGAGACAAGAAGAACTATAGTTCCGATTCAGGTTGCCTTAAGAGTTTCATACCCTCACAACGTGTTTCTACTAGAGGAATAGTTAGTCTCCCCATATCCCAACTTCTGGAAGAAAGAGAAAGGAACCACATTCACAGCAGCCATGCCATCGCCCATGGCTCTCTTTATTCAATTGTTATAAACCTAGAATTACAGATGAAAAGTGGGATCACCTCTTCAAGCTATTGAAGAAATAGATGGCGTCTTATTTATTTCAGAAATAAACCCAATATCCCTATCAATTTGTCCTAGAAGATGTGTGTTAAAGTCAATATGATTTATTTGAGCTCTAGGAGGAATAACATGGATTAAATGGCTAAGACCCAATGCATCAAGAAATATGAAACAATAAGCAGGGGAATTCTTTAAAAAATCTAGAAACAAGATGTGAGAAAAGGTATTTTTCAAATCTGATATCAACTCATAGGCTCTTAAGGGTTTTAAGATTGTAGGAACATCATCCTATGAGAAGGAATAAGTGGGGAGGGGTAGTGATATGTATTCCTTTATCTGAGTTGTTGCATTGATTTCTAGTTCAACCTCTATCTCAACTAATCCCAAGATATTTGTATTGTTTTTTGAGCCAAGGTTAGGATCTACTCAAGAGTTATCAGAAGTTGAGGCCTCATGGTCATTATTCCCTATAGGTATACCATTGTTCATGTTTTTAGGATTCACCTTAACATATTTAGGACCCTGATAGATGCCTAGGTTTGCATTCTGAGGTGCGACAGGTCCTGTATGACCAGGCTGTGAGGTTCCTTCAAGATTCACTAAGAACATGTCCACAAGATTTTACTTTTTATTCTTTAGGAGTATTTTTATGAACTTGTTGCAATCCCTCTGAGTTATAGTGTCATGACCAATAACACAATGAAAACCATAATAGATATTGGGATTGTAGTCTCTTAGATTTTGGTTTGAGTTTTGTTAATGATTATAACCCTTATTGTAGTTTTGAAACTTATTGTTATAACCATAGTTTGTTGCCCCTTGGCCATATATTTGGTATTGGTTCAGGCCTTGGGTTTGATCCTATCAAGGATGGGGATGATTGACATCAACCGTGTTGACATAGGAAATAGAATTAGGGCCTATTTGATTTCATGTGTTGTTGTAATTATTGTTAGTATTACCATTGTTTGTAAAACCAACATTCTTTAATTGATCAGGAACACCATCTGTGGTGACACCATAATTACTATTCAATTATTTAGTCCCTTAGTTGTTGGCTCCAATATTTTTATTATTTACATTGTTTTGATTATGGGACACCAATTTCTTGTTAAGATCATAAGTCTTATGCCCACTATCAATAGAGTATTTTCCGATTCGAAGTGCACCTTACAACACTTTTTTATAACTACGGAAAGGAAATTTATGGACTTCTTCCTTGGTCTCTCAATCAAGAGAGTGAAGGAAAAGATCACAAAGTTCCATCTAGTCCATGTTAGGAGCACTTGTAGAGGAGTAAAGAAATTGATTCCATGTCTGAATGAAATGGGTAGCAGATTCATTTTACTCCTTCTTGATATGCAGAAACTCCCTAATCCCTTTCAAAGTATCTTGTTCATGTCAAATGTTCTAATGATTTTTAAAACTACTTACTTACAGGAATGCATAGAATCTTCTATAATTTAATAGTACCAATCTAAAGTTATTTCCTCCAGGGATTTTGGAAATATATTAGCCCCCATAGCATCCCAAGTAAGTAATTCACGGATAGCGGTAGCATAGGCCTTGATATGAGAGTTTAGATCTCCTTCTCCCTTAAATTTAGGCAAGTCACAAAATGGGCATGGAAGCATGACATCCCATATGGTAAATTCAAGGTTTTTTTTCAAATACTTAGAATAACTACCCAGTGCGTAGGATTCCACCATTAAAGCTCCCTGATGAGGAGATAGAGGAGGAGGACTTAGATAGGATGTAGTGTAAGAATTTTCTGAAACATATGGAGTTGCTTTATATGACGTATGAGGAGTAGGGAAGGTATATGGGTCCATCTGGGTGGATTTTTCATACATATACAAGTAAGGTGGAACAACACTAGGAAATGGGCTAGTGGGTGTGAAACCAGGGAACGTCGCATTGCTTGATGGAGCGGCATTCGAGAATGCACTTTTTTCCATCCTCTGTGTAGGATAATCGTGATAAGGGTGATGGCCCTTCCCTAGGGTGTTAACTCCTGAAATAATATCAACTAGATTTGATTGAATGGGATAACCTTATTCCATATGATGTTGCATTAGTTTTGCGTTAATAAGGGTATACCCTTTGTTGTCAATGGCATGCCCTATGTTCTACCCTATTACATAGGTCAATTGTGAAGGTTGGGAAATATATAGTTCTATAATCCTCCCTACTAAATTTGAAATAACATCATGAGGTGATGATTGAGTCTCTTTTTTGGGTGCTAGTTGTGTAGGTTTTGGTTGAGAGTGCACATGATATCCTCTTATGACTTTTTCAACGTTATCATTCTTTATTTCCTTAAAATTTGGAGTCTCAAGATAGGTTGTCAATACATTGTTATTGAACATCTCATATGTGTGGATCTTCATCCTATCTAAGGAATCATCTATTTGTAGAAGAGGGTTAGAAATTCGCGTAAAATTTTCATCTTCTGTTGATTGCATGCTTATTTGAGGTATTGAAAAGACTCTAGGGTAAGGATTTTTTCCTCTCACAAAAACTATGTTTGAATTAGGTGGATTATATTACATGTTAAAGGTTGATCAACCTCCTCTATTCTCACATGACTAGTGGGGTTTGAGACATAGCTAGGGGAGGATTGCATGTTGTTGGTGTAGTTGCCAACCCATCTGAAAAGGGAAGGGGATTATTATGGATGAACGTTAGTGTAATATCTATCAAATCCAAATGGCGCACCAAAATATCTACTAGAATATTCTAGGAAGTATAAAATACCAACCAAAATAGGGGAAGAAAAAGAAAGGTGAGGTTATAACAATGAAGGAAAAGGAAATAAGAAGGAACTACTCGTTCACATCTAGTTCACATATTTTGTGTGCCTGAGAATCAACATGTGACTCTAGGATGCACTCGACCTCCTAAGGTCATGTTGGGACAGCCAAAATGTGGAATATTGCGTGAATATTGATGGGAAACTATAGGAGAATCAGAGACTAATATCAGGTAGTGTGAGTTCCTAGTAGGTGAATTAGCCAAAGGGGAACTAGAGGCTGTGTATAGGTAGCATAAGTTCTCTATTGTTTTATTGTTTTATTTAATTTTTTAACTACATTGAAAGTTATTTTTAAATAAATAAAGAAAGTAAATTCATCATAAATAAAAGACAAGTGTGTTTAATCTTTTGATAAACCAAACTGATTCCCAATTAATTAAATAAAACAAAATAAAATACCATCTATTTTATTTGTTCGAGAAAGAAATGAATTAAAATAAAACTAATTAAATGACTAACATCTATTTGTATTTTTTAGAATTTCGATAAAATAGATAAATAAACGATTATACATATGGGAAATTAATTGAACTAAAATACTACTACTTATAATAAAATATACTTAAAAAGAGAATAGCCAGATGTGGTTATTCCTCTATTGCAGGGCTGTCTGAAAATTCTATTCTAAAAGAATGTATTCAAAAATTATTAATCTAAATAAAATGAAATAAACTTCTTCTAGAAAAAGTCTTCTGCCTTAAGTTTTCTGAAAAAGGGAAAATATTCTCAGAATAAATTTCATCTTTTTCATATGAACTTTACCCGATAGAAATAAATCTAAACTAATTAAAATAAATAAAAGATGTGCAAGGATTTCTTATCTTTTTCCTCCAATAAATTTCCCGAGAAAATCCACAGGGATAAGCTAGGAAGAACTTATCAATGGAAGATGTATGCAAGAAATGGTTAATAAGAAATACTAGAAATAGAATAAATACATTCAGAAAGTGGTGAAATCTTCCGCTTCTATAATTCTACTAACTTTAAGCAATGTATTCTTTCTATTTTAACAACTATAATTTAATTAAATCTTCAAAGAATTCAAGTATAATCCCATCCTAGTTACTACTATATTGTGGTAGCTTCCAAAAGGTGAGATGTGCTTTTTGTCTCCTTAGATTTGTATCTTCTTCTAAAGATGAATTCCAATTGATCATGGGATGTACAGATGTTGGCTAGTAGCAAAGGAAACAAAATATAGGTTATGGATGGATTGGTGCAAGAAATGAGTGAAAGTAAATGGTAGGAAAGAACAAAGAAAACATCTAGTACTCTGTGTGGCTTCACTCAATATTTTAAGTTGCATAACTTAACCTCAAGAATATGAAAAATCCAACCTATCATATGGGTAAAAGTTTAGATTTTTATTAATTCTAGGAAATAAGAAGTCAATTACATGTGTTGATAAAGAAGTGAAAAATCAGCAAAAGGAGATGTAATCAACATTATAAACATAACCAAAGAGGAAGAGAAAATCAAAATGATTTCAAAGAGTCCAAAAATAGGAAAAATGGTTGACAAACAAGTGATAAAATCACTCCCAAAATCCAAACATGCGTCGAAAAATGCACATTTTAAGTATGTGATTTTAAGTGACAGGACTGCCAGTGAACACAGAGGGGTGGTTAAGCAGCCATCAGAGTGGTTATGCAAGTGTTTGTTACACAACTACCGAGGTGGTTATGCAACTGTCACTCAAGAAAAATAAAAATCTAAAAAGAGGTCTTACAAGAAAAATTAAAGTTTACAGATAAAATAGAAGGGTTGATTTGAGTCAAAGGAGGAATACAAAAAATAGAAGGAAGAATCTATACCTCATTTTTGCCTTAGATGAATTTTTTATCATCATTGGAGGTTTTACCATTCCCAAAAATATAGCATTGTGCATATTTGGGTGTGTATAGTAACTCATAGTCGACATTCTTACCATGCCTCAATCACCCTCTATGAGGTTGAACCACAATCTTCTGAAGAATATTATTAAATTGAAAGATGGATTTAGGATATGAAAGATGATTACAATGCTTTAATTAAAAATAATACTTGGGAATTAGTCCCTCCCTCTTCTAAACGAAGCATAGTAAGATCCAAGAAGTTGTATAAAATTAAGTATAAATCTTTAACAGAAATAGATAATATCAAGGCAAGGTTGGTAGCTCGTGGTTTCACTCAAAAACCTAGTCTTGACTATGTTGATATTTTTTCCCCTGTAGCTAAGATGAGCATTGTTATGATACTTCTTTCTTTTGTTTCCCAATATGGTTGGGAGATTCACCAAATGGATTTTAAAAATATATTTTTAAATGGTGATGTTATAGATAGAAAATATACTGCTAGATATGTTTATAAGTTGGGTGTAGGTATCATCACTTGGAGTAGCAAGAAGCAACCAAAAGTTTCTATCTCTTCTACTGAAGCAGAGTATACAAGTGATATACAACCTTAAAGTGAAGCTATGTTGCTAAAAAGACTCTTAGATAAACTGCATATGAGCATCAAATGGAGCATTACTCTGCTATGTGACAACCAGAGTTACATTTCTCTAACAAATAATCTAGTTCATAATCAAAGGACGAAGCATATAGAAGTTTATATGCACTTTCGAGAGAAATTCGTGAATGGTGATATTGATCTCAAGTTTTGTTTGAATGAAGATCAAGTGGCGGGTATCTTCACCAAGCCACTCTATGAAGTGAAGTTTATCAATTTTTGTGCCTTGTTGGGCATTTTAGAGTTTCCATTGAGGGGGAGTTTGCATGAAAGTACCACCTCTTAATGGTTGTTATAAAATTCTAATACTTCCTCCATATGTAATAAGTAAATAGTCACAATTTTTATATGAGTTTACTTGTAAATACCATTGAAGCATTAGTTCTTATAATTCCTTATTTTATAAAAGGATTAATAATTTGATATAAGTCTTCATATATAAAGCACTTATCTTAAGAATTTTTGTATGGGAAGATCTATATGATTTTCCTTTTTTGCATGTTATCCTGAATCACTGATGTTGATTCATAGATCTGTAAATAATTTTGTAGAAAAGGGTAAATTTGGCATGTTTTGTTTTATTTTCCCGACTTAACATTAAGAGGGAGTGTTGGGGTGATAATGTCAAGTGAGGATACCTTTTGGTGGACCCCCACTTATGACCCTTTTATTAAAACGTTTATTTATAAGCTTAGGTCAGTCTTACACATCTAAAAGATTGAGATGGTATGACCATTCACCCATCCTATATATAGGATGATCCATCATGGGTTTGATATATAAATTAGTACAAATTGATCATGATATATGCTCAATCTATTTTTATGTAATCTAACAATATAATTGCAAAGACATTGATCTGAAATTATTTCTATGAGACTGAGGAGAGAAGTGGAAGTGTTGGGTTAAAGTCTTGATAAATTTTTAATACACACAGTGATTTATTTTAATGGGGTTTTTTCCTTTTGGTTTCCCCACTATGAATATGGTGTTCTCTATTTCTTTTACTTTTCTATTATTTACTTTTAGATCTTGTTACTACATTCTATAATATATAATTTATATAAACATCTAAGTCTATGGTTAATTTGACTACACATCATAATCTATAATCTTGGGGAATTACTTTTTGGATTTATAATTTGTTAATTATACATTCTCATCATTTCCCTAACAAAAATATCCTGATATTACTGACATAAGGACACAAAACGTATTTTTTAGTTTCATCACATAACTTTCCAAGTAAAAACTCTTTATCTTGGGAAATCAAAAATTCTTGATAGTCTTCTTCACTACATCTCATGTTTTATTTTCTCAATTGAACACATCAGCAAGGTCAAATATGCTTTCAGGAGTAACCAAACCTCTTAGTAATTTATTAGTTCTTAATTGGATAATCTGATCGCCATAGCCTTCTTACAACCTTGACTTCAACTTAGATGAGAACTCAACTTCGTTCTTGATGAAATGGGTAATTTTATCATCACTCTCAAAGACTTTTCAACTCACATTATTTTCTAGGATGGATGGTCTCACCACCATCTTTACACAGTGATCATGTCACAGAATGAGATCTCTTGGTGGGAAAAATTGTGACATACAACAACCATTTAATCACCTTCTGAATTTAACTTTATTAGGACCATTTGAAGATTAATAACCTAAAAACAGTCAAGGAGGTCCCAAACTCTATGTTTATAGGCCTTTACAATATTTTTCCTGGCAGAAAAGATTCCTCTCACTTTATGGACAACCACTTCATTATCCCCAAATACTTGTAACCTCTTAATGTTCGCCTTCTTAGATTATAATATTACATGAACTAATGCCTCCTACTCAAATACATTGTTAAACCATGTAAATTGAAAACTATAAGAAAAGAGAAATTTCTTACCCTTTGAGGAAACCAAGACAACACCTTCCCTAACACCATTTTTACTTCTAGAACCATAAAAAGAATCCATACATCCTAGGAATCCACCTCATTTTATCTTAATAAACTTGGGATAAAATAGCCATCCTCTTGGATGAAATAAGTACTTAAACCTATCTAGACAACAACATCATATGGATCACATTCATAACTTTCTTTATCCCACTCATCTAACATAATATCAAGGACTGATTTTGATGAATGTATTGCTTAAAATAGTTTTGAATCACTAATCATTTCTCCTTACACCGCGATGCTTGAGTTAATAGGGAAAACATTATCGAGTTCCACGTGATAAGTTTATATAGGCTCAAATTTTATTATAAACTTAGTCCCATACCATTTAATCAAGATCATATGATACCAATATGAGGATAAGTAATCTCCCACCTTGGTTATGAAGTATCTTGACAAAAAATTAAAAAAGAAAGTTGGAAAATATATAACTATAATGTCTTAAGAAATAGTTAGGCTAGGGAATGCATGGAAGGTTATATCAAGGCCTTTGATTATTCTAATTGTTATTATTGGAGTCCCATCCAATTATAAAACACCCTTAGTGATTAGAGTATACTCAATCCTTGAAGTTTCTGATATCTCCTTAGGTATCATAAAGGTTTTGGCTCATGAATATATCGTACAATTATGCACTAAATGATTTCCAATGATCAATGATATATAAAAGGGAGGAGGTTTAATAACTTTGATTATTTTCTCCTCCTTATCTTGACAAAAATTGACAACAGTGTGAGCCTTTTGAATATATGTATCAACTTGAGGGAGATGTTTGCAAGATTCATGTAAGAGATCTCTTTGTGATGAAATAGCTAATGCATCCCACATTATCACATTTACATTTATATTCTTCATCTAATAAATAATTATGAAAGAGATGCTCATGGATTTGTGCATTAGAGGTATAGTGTTCTCCTTTCCCTTTTTTGATTCATATAATTTATATTATCGATGGAGATTATGTGTTCTGTGGGTCTGTAATGTTATGTTGGTGTTGAATATGATTAAGAATTTTTTCATTATGTGGATTTAGAGTTCTTCGTGGCAAGATAGATGAGGATAAAAATTTTCTTGATTCTACAAACTAATGAAGAGCACACAATGCTAATCCAGAGCAATAGGAGGAGGAGATCTTACATCCATTTTCCTATTCTTTTACCTTATGTTTTATTCCACATTGATTTTTGTCCTATTTGAGGGATCTGAGGTTGACTAACCATACAGAAGTCATCAGCCCCAAAGAACATGAGATGGTCTTAGGGTGACCTTATTGAGTTTCTTCAACATTATTATTTTCAACTTTCATCATTTGTTCGTGTTTATTGAAGGAACCTCAAACCATAAGATCATAACCTTTCACTCCAATTTAATAAGAATTTTGATTATGGGGATGATAACATAGAAAAAACCATTTAGTTCCTTCAATTATATTGTTTTGGATAAGAACTATTATCCAAAATAACTCCCCTAGTTATTTGGACAACTTACATCCCAATTCTAGCTATGAAGGTTCTACAACGCAAGTTAGACACACTCCAGTTATTCCTTTGGCACATTCCATTGATTGCAGTTCCTCACATGCCTTTATGTGCTCTTCCTTTCCTTCATCTTTTCATTTTCCTCTTTGTTCCATTTTTTCTCTTGTGCACACTCTCTACACATCCACCTTCTTACCAGTAATTCATGCATCCTACGTGCATAGCTTAGACTTACTTCCTTAATCAGCTAAGTCCCTGGCACTCTCGCATTCCCCCCCTACACATTACCTTGTAATATTTGTATTTTTCATGTTCCTTCCACATTCATCACTTTTATGTGCACTCCTTCCTCTATTTCCTTCCTCACCTTTCTCTCCTACACGTATCTCGTGCCCTCCTCTACATTCTTCTTATGCCACATGTTATGTGTTAAACCTTGAGTGTGTTATACGTAAAAAAATAAAATTGCACCAATTGGGCACCAAATTTTTACAATGAACCAATGGGTGGCACATGGCAGAAATGAAAAAATAGTTGCACAGTTAGTTGGTCCTTTCAATCAATCAATGTGCATCACGTGTCATTACGTGTCAGAGTGACCTGTAAACTTATGATAGCCATAACTTTTTCTACATACCTCTGATGCACACACGCCTAATATTATTCAAAAAATGCTAACATGGGCTACACTTTAGGCCATTCAAATTTAAAATTTAGCAGGATTTGGTAGGTGAGAAATAGGAAAACATCTTTTTGGTCATTAATGAACATATATTATTTCTCTAGCCACCCAAATTTGATCCTATTTTCCCTCCTTGATTCTTCTACACACCATTCAGAATTGGAAAAATGCATTTGACAGATTACATACGGATTTGCAGGTATTCACTGCTTGATGTTGGTGGTTGTGATTTTAAATCCCAGGTTTCCCTCCTTTTCTTCTCCCTTTCTCATCAATTCATATATAAATCTAAGATATTATCTCAAATGTAAAGGGTTGGACATTTTATATCCTCTAGTATTTTCTAATGATTCTGTATTTTTGCATTTTGAGTTGTATACCTCTAGATCTGGCTCTTGCATGTGGATATCAGCCTCACACGCCATTATAATCAACTGTGAAATTTCTAGAAGTAATAAAAATATTTTATTGTGGTTATTCTCTACCCTAAATTGTTTTTATTCTTCTTTCTTTTCTTTCCTTCAGTTTGTATGCTTTCTATGTCAATTTAAATTCCTTGCAGCTCAATTTCTTATTGTGTTTCATGGAATCAATAATGTGAATATGTTTTGGTTTGTGTCACGCATGCCTAGCCTTCCTTGACACCTTCCCTCTTTCTTTCACTCAAAAAAGATATTTTTCATCCCACTTTTTATAGTGTTATCACCTTCCTTAGTTTAGTTTTTCATTTTTGTGCTCTCCTTTTATCCATGTTCCTTTGGAATTATTATCTTAGGAGTAGTAGTAGTAGTATAAATAGGTAGAGGAATTGACCTTCTCCACATTTCTTTCTCAAGTGTGCAAGGTCCCAAAACATGGAGACAATCCCATTATTGACTCAATGACTCGTTTCTTCTAGATTTGAGACACGGGTGCAAATTTGAGGAACCAACAACAACAATAGCTTTTATCAATCTAGGAGTAGGTTCATGTTGTGGAAGTTTTAATGCTTGAAGAGGAAAGTTAGGATTTGTTCCTTGAAACCTACTTTGATGGAAATTATGTCCATACCCCTAATTTGGATAGTAATTCCTTTCTTGAGAACCTTCATTCTGATTTTGATACAACATAGGATCTTGTGTTTGCTATTTCTTGAGTGAAACTATCTCATTTGACATATTTTTGATCAAGGCTTTGAGAGCATCTATCTCATTGGAAGAACTAGATGAAGCGGTAGATGAACTAGCTTTGTACTCAAGGATTAGGGAAAGGGAAGTTAAAATTTCTTGGGGAAACTCTAGGAAAAGAGGAATTGGGGGTCTAGGGGATATTTTCTAACTTGAATCAAACAATTCTCATCTTAAATAGTTGTCTCATAAGAAAAAGTAAAATCCATGACTCTCATTGACTGAATCAGTACTATAATATCACAATTAAGAGATCTAAAAAATATTAAAATTTACCTTAAGGAGATGGATTGAGAAGATGTGGAATTATTTCCCATGACCTTTGAAACCTAAAGGTGAATTCCATCATCAACTCACAAGTTGTCCTTTCGATAATTATTAGCTGCTCCAAAAAAGATATATTAGATGCATTTTCTCCAAAATGCTTGCAAAGCTTCTCCCCAAGATCATCTCATATATGAATAGAAGTATGATGCATAATTCTATAGCACTATAATGTTTTTTCTTTGAAATATGAGGCCAAGATCCTAACCGCTACATCATATTTAGAAACTAGATGACCTAAACAAACATTATCAATATCTAAGATGTGCTCAATATAAGGAATTGAATTTTCGCTAGTAATAAATTGAATTATCTTTAGAGAGGATACTGGGATGTCACGGATAAAGGAATTCCACCATTGAACATCACAAAAATTTTATTTCTTTTATGGTCCATGAATGTGATGGGTCTTACAACCCTAGAAAACTATAAGAAATTCCTATCAGGAGTAGAGATAACTCTATATGTAAGTGATGGTGATCTTTGAATTGATATTCCTATTCTTCTTCTCCTTGGTGTGTTAGGTTGTGGAGCTGAATTAATTCACAGTTAGGCTATTAGCATGATTTACACCTTGTTGGTTTACTCAATAACTGGTGCTAGTCAGCATCAGGGTAACCGGCACTAGTTACCTGTGCATGAAAGTTTATATTTAACTCACGAAAATTTAATCTAGATTTTGTTTTAAAGTTGATTTAAAGGATGTAATTGGATGGTTATTGTACCCTAAATTTGTGTAGGCTTATATAAGCTAGATTACTAGGGTTAGATATGCTGGAATGAATAAAGAGAATAATTGACCTATCATTGGATGAAAGGATGAAGAAGAAGAATAAAAATAAAAATTGGATTACATGAAGATATGATCTTTCATAGAGAGAATTTGAATAGAAGGAAAGTATATGTACGCTATTGGTGAGAAGATGGTATTATCTTCTATTGTATTTCATTTGTATTATTTAGTCTCATGTAATGGCTTGCATAGAATGCAAAAAACTTAGTGTTTCTTCTTGTTAGATTCACTGGTTATTGTGAGATCTTGTTATTGTTCATTCTTGTAGATATATATGTTGTGAGATATTGTATTACAGATCCATGAGATCATGATGTATTTTTGATCCATAGGAATCTATTATTGTAGAGGAAGTTGTCTTCATGTTTTCACAGGTTGATGCATTGATGATGAAGAGACTTATTTATTGGTGCATGGTTACGATAGCACAGTGGTAGACCCCTCTAGAGGTCTTATTTGTAAATTCACAATACATTGAGAGCTTTGTTGCACAATGGCAGATGCAGGGTAGATTCAACTATGTGAGATCTGGTGGTGTTTTAGAGGCATCGTTGTAGTGTACTCAGCTAGATTCGGTTAGAGATCTGGAGGAGACATAGGTGGTGGTATGGAGGCACAATTTAGTGTATACAAGAAGATCTGGTTGTATATCTAGAGGAGATACTCTTATAGATATACATGCACTCTTGTGTAGAAGATTTGGTTTATAATGTCTTGTTATATTAGATATATGAGATCTCTATATTTAGTGGACGTAAGCCCACATTGGGTGAACCTTGATAAATGTTATGTTATGTGTGTGTATTTTTGTGTGATTTCAAGTATTCTTGTTTATACTTCCACTACTGTAGATTTTTTTGGGGATTGTTATATCCATATTTTCATGTTTTGGATTTAATATTCTATAGTTGCAAATGTTTCCGCATATACCCGTCCCCAACATGGTGATAATTTCAACTATTCAAAAGTCTTTCCATTTACTATCATTTATCTTCTCTGAAGTCTTCTCATGAAACTGAAACAAATAACTATTGAAACCAATAGATTTAAATTTAAGTGCTTATACATGTGTTATGTTTTACCTCTAAAGGAAAAATACCACCGAAACACGCACCAATTTTAATTTAGTAGATAAATATTGAGATGTATATTGCTTAGATAGGTAACACCGAGGGTGCCAAAAAAAAATTCACTTGAAGTTACTACCTTCACTGAAGCTAGGCTCAGCACCTCAATGAAACATGGAAAGACCTTGAAAGTATGGGATAATGGATCCTTAAAGATAAAACTCTAGGTGAAAAGGATGGTTCCTTTAACTTTAATTAACTATAACTAATCTAGTAAGCTCTACACTTTATCACTAACTAGTTCTAATCTAATATTTCCAAAGAACCAAGGTTTAGAAAGATGAAATTGTTGAGAATAAATATTACCTCTTCAAATTTATTGACTAAACGAAAAAATAAGATTTACCCAACCTCAGAATGATGGGGTTTAGAGATACCTGCGAATGTGGATGAATGATGCTTAATGGTTTGTGCTCTATATATAAAAATAGTTAGGATGGCTTCTCGCGAGAACACCTACAAATCATAGACACTAAACAAAACAGGATTAGTAAAATATGAGGTAGATTTTCTGGCAAAGGCCAATCCCCATAAATGAAAGGACTTCCTGATAAGGATGTCAATCCATTTTTACAATCAAGTGGGTACAAAAATAATAAATTTTATATGATAGATGGTAATAATAAATGTTATATTATTACAAATATAAATATAATAAATGATAAAAAATGATAAATATTAACTATGGTTCAAAATTGGAATCTAAATCAGAATTTGAATTCTCATAGGAATGATAATTCTCTTATTTAGTGAACTCCGGACATTCTTCTATAGAGAAATCTAAATTCTCGTCTTGAGTGTAGAAGTCTAAATACTCCTCTTTAGTGTCGTATGGTGCTCAGATTCATAATCTAAATCCTTAGAGTCATTTGCATTCTAGTATTTGGCCTCAGATCTCTAATCCTCTAACTCAACTTCGTACTAATATTCAAACCAAGATAGATCAACTCGGATGCGTGGGACCTCAAAGTAAACTTCCCAAAATTATTCTACAACGTCACGAATCTGTTGGGTGGACTCAAAATATTCTTGAACTAATCTAAAGGGGTAGAGTGAATAGCACACACCTCAAGATAATGTAATATGTTGTATTGTTCCTAGTACACTAGATGACAAACAAATGCTAGTTATTTCATGACTTAGACCACCTATTGCAATGTAATAGAATCCATAATGGACAAACTGTTAGTAGCAAAAGAGATATAACATAAATAATGTAAATTATTGAATGGAATTTGATTAAGTCTATAGGGAAAAATAAATAAACATGAATCACATGTGATTCCAATAATCCCTGGCAATTACTGTAATCATTGGTGATTTTGGTTACCAACAATAGACTCGTAAAATGGATTTTTTCGATTGATTAATCTAGTTTTCATGATTTGTAAATGATGGAATTTTTTTGAAACAATTCAATGAAAAAATATAAATAACTTAATTATATAGTAGAAGTGATAATATGGCCTTGAAAAGGAATGGTGCAATTATCTGGATGGAAACATGTAACTGATGATGGAATGTTGGTCTGCAGAAGCTTTAAAGATGACTAGAGGATGGATGAGGAATATTAGAAGGGTAATTGGAAAATAAATTGGATATTCCATGCAGAACAATGCTTTAAACTGAAGAAAAAGGTTGGATGCTCGAGAATTTGAGTTGTGTTAGGAATAAGGGATAAAATATGTAGAATAATCCCTCACAGAATCGCACCAGTAGAAAATAATATGTAGAAAATATCATAGATCTCAAATAAAAGTGTAGAATAAAATAACACAACACAAAGAGATAGTATTTAACGTGGTTCACCCAATTTGGAATACATCCACCAATAATCACTTGCTCAAATTTTTTTATAAGCCACCGCTCTCTCAATACAATACCCAGGTATGTTTGGAGCTATGTTCAACAAAGTCTACAGAATTCACACTCGAATTCAAAACACATCTGCAATGTTACATTAACCCTACCATATGCACAAAACCACATAAGTAGGAAACTACTTAAGTAGTTTTACAAAATTTTGTTGGTATTAAAACCATGGTCCAAAACCATCCCATAAACCTATGGGTCACAAATCCAGCCCATATGATAACATCATGTTTCCCGGTATATCGGGCACTTTTTAAGGCCAATTTTTTTTCTTGGGGACTACACCCCTAAACCTTGATGAGACAACTGTGGAAAGTGTATAGTAATCTTATTGTATATTCTTCAACACTTTCTCACATGAAAACAGGCTCCATAACCTAACAAGTTGATCATCTAGAAGAAATCCAAAAAAAATATCTTAAGTAAATGTCGATGATTACCTAAATCGCTAGCAATTTTGGTCTATTTTGTTTAGGTTAGAAAATAGTTGGAATTGCTTGTTAATTTGGGGTTATTGTTTGAGGAGATGGGTTTTTCAGATGGCTTTGGAGACATGTAGGATAGAATGGGTTAGATATGGTTTAATTTAGCTAGGTTTTTTTAGGATAGACATTAGATAGATATTATGAATGTGTAAATAAATTAATAGGTGTATAGGTGACGTGTATAAGTGGATTAATAGATGTGTCTTATAAAATTGGTCTTATGTAAATTTAAAATTGTGTTTAATGTATATTATAAGATATGTAATAAATTTATTAATTAATTAAATGTATAGGGTGTGATATTAATATTAATTAAATGAATGGGGTATGGTATATAGTGTTGACATGATTAATCAGAGAAAGGGGTACATTGTATAAAAGATTGATAATTTGGACAAAGATGAGGGATGTAGATTTTTAGTGTCTAAAGAAATGTTGAATAAAATAAAGTGATGCGCCAAAATGGAAGTGGATTCTCTCCCTTGGGTGAATAATGATAGGGAAAATTTAAATTCAAGTAGTTAACAAGAAGACACATTCAACCTTTAAAAAATTTGCAAAATCTGATTATCTGCATAAGTGACACAAAGGATGGAAATCATGCAAGTATGAATTACACACAATATGTCATGAAATAACATAAAAACATGAATACAATAAAAAAATTAAAGGGAAGATAGAGAGCCAAAATAACTAAATATTATTTATTAAAATGTGCATAATTTATTACAATAATGGAGAAATAACTGAGTGCATTGCATAATAGAACCACATAAGTCTTTAAATCAAAACAATTGGTTACACAAAAGGGTAACATAACCTTGCATTCAAGAGAGGATATGTTACAATGAAAAATGAGTTGTATATATATGAGAAAGAGAAAGAGAAGGAGAAAAGGAGATCAAAAATTAATCATATCACCCACTTCCATAACCACCAAGGACCATTTAGCATTGAAGTGTGAAGACAGAGCATGGTCACCAAATATTTGTTTCCAAAGCCCTTACCTGAAAACAACAATGATTTTTTTACAATTTTGGCAAAATAAAATATATTTTTGCGAACCAAGCATAATTCTACCATGTAGTAATTTTTGATACCTTTCCAATGGTGTAAAGTTCATCTTATTTGGTTCCTTTTGGCGAGGAAATTTTTCAGGTGGACAATTCTTTGCCAATGCTCTAGGAATATAAGTCCCTCTACTTAAACAGTGCAGATGTCGTATATACATGTGCGTGAAAAGGTGGATTTCTATGGTGGCCTTTCAGTCGGGGATCCAATAGGGGCACTCCACTGAACCTAACGTAAATGCTTATAGTTATCTGCAAGGGGGAAATTTTCTATGAAGGTGGGAAAGGGAGTGAGAAAAGAGGTACGAGAACTAATGTTGTAGGTAGAAAATCAGATTCCTGCACACACTAGTTAGAAATTTCAACACATGCAATCATGAAAAGAAACAACTATGCAAATGCAAAAAAGACAAGATAAGATTGTGAACTCAAATTTTCTAAAATCTCCTCATCAAAGAGGCTACAAAATCCTTCTTCTTGTATTGATGCTTAAACAAAAGTTGTACATAATGAGGGAATGGAATAAATTTGAGAATGGAGGAAGTTAGAATAAAATTGTTATCTCCTTTTCTTTCTCTAAGTATAATGCACTCATGAGTTTACAAGATCAGTTTCCAACCCCATACAATGGCATGAAGAAGCCATTAAATATCTTGCAAGAAATGGTTACAACTTATTCTTTATTAGCAAGAAATAGTTTACAATCTGTTCAGTCATTCGCGTCCATTCAGATTCTTGATTCGTGAAGCAACGCCAATGGTGGAAAAAACTAGACTTTTCATAATGCATTTGTTACACTTGTTTTGTAACTTTGAATTTAAACCGTTCATTTTGCCTTTGAAACTTTAAACCAGAGCTGTCCACATGGGAGAAATTTACTGGAGCGGGTGTGGAGGATGCCTTTTTCCTTTTGTGACTTTATAGAGATTTAGCATTTTTTACATTTTTGGTCTACTCACCCACTTTTGATATGGTCTTCACATGTGGCCTTACTTGATTGGAGACAAAGTCATGGGTCACTTTTATAATTTTACCTTTTTCCAATGTGGGCTCAAAAACAAAAATTGCTCTGTCAGCTTGCCTCCCTACTTTGACCTTCGATGTGGGCTTAATATTTCTTTTTCCTTGTGCATGGATGGGGTTTGGGTCACTATTTGACTTTGTTGACCTTTAATGAGAACTTGAGGCTCAAATTCTGAAATTGTGCCCGATGCCCGCTTCCCTTCCTTGAAATTTCTATTAGGCTTAATATTTGAATTTCTCCCTTAGTTTGATGGCAAGGGTTGAGACTGGGTCACTCATTATGATTTTACTTTTTTACAAAGAGGCTCAAAACACTCAAAGTTCTCCAACCTTCTTCCCCACTTAGTCACCAGTTGTAGCCTCAAAATCTGACCCTTTCTGGACCTTAGAAACATGCATCGGGGTTGTAGGTCACAAGTTTATGACTACCCCCACTTTGAATGGACTGAAAAACTTTCCACTCAATGAGTTTTTTTCCGATCCCTAATCTTCTATACTTTCCAATGGAGGATCAAGTTTTACCTTCATTTCCTTAGACATGTGGAAGTCAAGGCCTAATTGTACACAGTCCCTTGCCCTTCGGCCCCAAAGCAATGTTGTTTGGACATGTGGACTTCCATTCCACCTCTGAAATTAGATATGTCCAAATACAGAGTTGATACTGTGGATTTTGAGCTTAAACACCTTTGATGGGGAAAATTTACCTGTCATTCACGACTGTGGAAAAAATGCAGAGAAGAAGAAAAATCCATCATTTCGTGCCTGATTTTCAAATTTCTTTTGTGAACCAAGGAATTGAAAACAATACAAGGTTTGAAGATCCATGGCTATAGAAATATTGACAATTTCATTCAATTGAGGACAAAAATAAAATTTTCACGCGTCCAGATAGGAAAATGGAAAATTTATCAAAACATGCAGACTGGAGAGTTTAAACAACTTCAAAGCATGAATTTCTCTATCTTTTTAGACTTCCAACTTTACTTGAACACTTTAGGAGGGCGTGAGCTCAAAATTTTCAAATTTGAAATTGGGGAAAATGAGGGGGGCAATTTTGAGGGTGACAACAACTGGCTCTAGCTTGGGGACATGTTGCATGGACTCAAGCATAGTGAAGAAATGGCATGGAAATCCAAAATCTCAATTTCTAAACCCTGTAATTCATTGACTAGTGCCTTATCCATTGGGACTTGCAGAGTCATTTATAACTTTGATAAATAAAGATCAGGAAGAAGGAAACACATAAGCACACAATGAAAAGGATGAAACATGAAACACACAACACACAATAGGAAACAAAACCACACACTAGAAATGGAAACACCTATGGTACAAGGTAGGGGGACAACCCACTTTCATTGATGATATAATTTCAAGTATTTCCCACTTTGAGGAAATTCCAGTGGCGTTCCATCCAAATATGAGAGAAGAAAATCACTTTCCACAAGCTTCATGAATTTAGAATGGGTCGAGCCATAATGAATCAAACTTTCCATGGCTGCCTTTTGGTTCTCTTCTCTTGTCCCATAGTAGGACGAAGTCTCCAACTTTTAATTCTCTTGTCCTTGGCCTTCTTATCAAAAATATTCTTCACTTTCAATTGATGCTCCTTAATTCGATCCACCACTTGGAGTCTATTTTCTTCTAGAATTTTCAAGAAAGAGGATCCTCTTGTCAATGGAATCCTTGTACTGACCATCTTCTATTTCCTGTAGCATAGCTTGAGAGCTGGCATCTCGATTGTGAGAGGAATTTCTGCTTCGACTCCATAAAGCATTTGGAATGGTGACATACCTATTTCCTTCTTAGGAGTGATCATATCCGCGCATAATGCATCATATAACCTTTTGTGCCAATTCCGTTGATTCTCATTTACAAGCTTGCAAACAATGGTCACAATGTTCTTATTGCTTAATTTAGCTTGACCATTTCCTTATGGATAGTAGTCAGAAGAATGAGATAGGGAGATTCCATAGCTATAGCAAAACTCAGTCAGATCCCTTGAAGAGAAATAGGTAGCATTATCTGCTATAATCTTATGTGGCACTCCGAAACGGACTATGATATTCTACTTGATGAAGTTACATACTGTTTCAGTGTTAGCTTGTTTGGATGGAATGGCTTCCACCCATTTGGTGAAGTAGTCTGTTGCTGTGAGTACATAGGTGTGCCCTGCACTTGAGTGAGGGTTCAGAACACCAATGAAGTCCAGCCCCCACTATTGAAATGGTTCTTCAATAACCACAGGCCTGAGTGGTAATGCAACTAGTTGAGGTCTTCCAATGAACTGTTGGCATGCTTTGCATTTAGAAACCCAATCTTGAGTGTCTGCAAAGATGGTGGGCCAATAATACCTTCCTCATAGGATCTTGTGTGTAGTGACCATTGCTAAAAAATGTCCACCACATGCTTGGTCATGGTATGCTTTAAGCAACTTTTCTTATTGCTCTTTATCTATGCACCTGAGGAAACAACCATCCAGGCCTCTTTTGTAAAGCACATGATTCTAGATTACAAATTTAGCTACCTTCAACTTGAGTGTTCTCCTTTTCTTGTAATCAAGATGGGGAGGGAATTCTCCATAAGTCAAGTAATAGGCAATATCAGCATACCACTCATCAGTAGTGGTGACAAAGAGAACATGTGGGTTGTCTTCTGAACAAGTTAAGCAAGCACAATTTTTCTTCACCATGTTGAGTTTTGAGTGTTTCATCTTCAGTAATAAACTTGCACAAGCCATTTCCCCTTACCATATTGGAGGGTTGAATCTCCAAGTCATATTCTTGAGTCTTTGCAATCCAATTTCCTCTTTTAGCTCCTGGGATCCTGCTGTATGAAGATGGACTTGATTGTACTGTCAAGGACCATCACCACCGTATGGGAATTGAGGATGTAAAACCTGAAGTTTTTTACAGCCTTGACCACTACATAGGCATGCTTCTCCAATTGGTTGTATTTTAGCTCATGTTTTTTCAAAGGAAAACTCATGAAAGCAATAGTGACGAATTTTTTCTATGAACGAGAATGACAAAGAGTGTATGTTCTTGATGCATAACAATACATGATGAATTCTTTGTTAAAATCTAGAGATACAAGATTCTTGGCAATGGATTTATTGATTTGAAATGCTGACTTGTTCCAATTTGAATTTTGCTTGTGTTTCATCATGGAAGTGATGTGCTTCGTCAATTGAGTAAAACTCAGGCACAAAGAGATGAAGAAATTTATCCTTTCCAAAGAATGAATGAACTCCTTTCTTTCTTTTGGGTAGGTCTAATGCTTGAATGGATCTAATCCTCTCAAGTTCAATGTTTGCTCCATGTTTTTTCACAATGTGCCCCAATAAATTTTCCTTCTGTTACTCCAAAAATGTAGTTTTTTATATTTAGTGATATGTCATGTTTCCTACACCTTGCAAGTACCTGTTCCAAGTGATAGATATGATCTCCCCTCTTCTTTGAAAATACTGTGAGATCATCAAGATATATGACAATGCAATGCTTCAGATATTTGAAGCTCAAATCCATTTACCTTTGGAATGTAGCTCCTGCATTGATTAGGCCAAAAGGCATTCCAATGTAGGAAAAAGTTCCCCAAGGTGTTGTGAAGATTGTCTTGGTGCAATCCTCCTCTGCCACTTTAATTTGATTATACCTTGAGAATCCATCAAGTAGTGAAAGCATTTCAGATCCAGTGACTTCTTGCAAAATTTGGTCCATGATAGGGAGAGGATAATTGTCCTTTAGTGATGCCTGGTTTAGGTTTTAAAAATCTACACATATCCTTATTTCACCATTCTTCTTCCTCACTGGCACAATGCTAGCCACCCACATTGAATGGTGGATGGGAAAGATGATCTTTGCATTAAGCATCTTTGTTAGCTCCTCCTTGATGGTATCATAAATATTTGGGTTGTACAGCCTTTGTTTATGCCTAAAGGGCTTAACACCCTACTTCAAAGGAATTGAGTGGTGCATTTCCTTTGGATGTAAGGATTTGAGTTCATCATAAGAGTAGGCCAAGACATCTGAGTATTTCTTGAGTAAAGCAACAAACCTTCTTTTTCCTTCGGGTGAGAAAAATTCTCCAATATTGACCATCCTTGGCTCCTCTGGGGTACCAATGTTTTCTTTATCAAAATCAGCTGGGCACCGAGAAGATTGTTTTTCTTTCTCTTGAATGAATCTATCATGTCTGTCAAAGAGGTCTTCTAAAGAGACTAGGCCTTTGGGAATTTTCTTCCCTTTTAATTTGATTACTCCCTCATCATCAATCCCTTGAATTCCTTCTTTCTCTTCTTTGGGGACTGCTTCACGGTGTGTATTTTCACCTCCTTCAAAGAAAGAGATTATTGAAATTATCCCTTTGCTCTAAAAAGTATAGAATTTGGTTATCATCATTGAAGACTTGCCAATGATTTGCATTGTCTGGTACACTAGGAATGAATACCATTTCAATGGTCACTTTGTCTTTACCAAAAGAAGGATGAGGTGTCACTAGGGAAGCTAACACTGCAAGAGAATCATCCTTTTCATTTTGTTCCCTTGGAATAGCTTCAATGGAAAATGCATCAAAAGATTCAATGCAGTCCCACACTCTGTTTCTGTAATGCCAGAGTCTTGGATTCTTCACCTGATATTTTGGTGGACCTGCTTTACTATGACCTCTACATCACCTTGGACATCTCAGTTTCTTGATTCCTAAGTCCTCTGTTGCACTCATGCCTAAGAGTAGTGCTTCATACTCTTCAATGTTATTTGTATTATCAAATTGCAACTTGTAGGAAAATGGGTACAACTCATTGGAAGGAGAGTACAATACTACACCAGCTCCTGAGCCCACACTGGAATGACTACCATAAAATTCCATTTTCCAAATTTGATCTTCCTCTTCCTCCATGAGAAGTGGCAAGTTCTCCTCTTTTTTGATGTGAGGAAGTAGTTTCCTAGCCCACAATCTTGAAAGAGAATGTTTGCTTTCAGATCATCAGACCTTCATACTGTGAACTTCATCTTTCTTACTGGTAGAAACTTCTTCATCTCTGCCTTTTACTAGGATAGTTGTAGATGACCAATCCATTTTTATCTCTCCACCCATGTCTTTGAAGAAAACTCCTACTCAATAGCATACCAAAGGATGTTGGGATGTCTGCTACCAGTATGGTTAGGAGCACCTTCTTGTCTGGAAAATCAGCTAGTGCTACCTGTGCATCTTTGATTCTTCCTACCAATGGAACTTGTTTGGATTCCATTGAGTAGCAGGTTTCATTTACCTAGGTCAAGGTGAGGCTTAGAGCATTTATAACTTTGGTTGGCATCACATTGTCTAAGGCTCTAGAATCTATGATACAATTATTTAGCTAGAAGCCTTTAATGAGGAGTGACAGGTAGAAAGGTTCAACCCTGTTGGTTTTGGAGGCACTGAGGGCTAGCATGTTTTGGGAAGGTGGTGTGGATGGTGTGGGCAGTAAGCCTTTAGAATTAGGACTCGAGGATATAGGGTTACCACCATGAACTACATTAATGAACTTGTCAAACTGGGCAGGGTGTGTTTGTAGGTATTCTATTCTATTTCTAAGAGCTAGACTTTGGTTTTGCTTGCATGTTCCACAAAGTCAAATGGGGTTATGGTGATCGAGGTAGAGGTTCCAGAAATGGAGGAAGATTTACATGGTAGAGGCTTTGCTACTTTGGGTGTTGAATTCTCCTTTTCAGGTGTAGCAATTGGCTTGGAAAGGGGTGAGGGTGTAGCTTTTGATTGAACCTTAGATGTTCTTGTAGGAAAAACATTTAAAGGAGAATTGTTCTTAGCAAGTTTGGATTCATTGATAGGAGAAGAATTAGAATACTTACTTGGCATAGAAGCATGATCCTTGAGAAACTAGTGAGTCTAAGTTTTTCTTTGGCTAACTCCATAGAAGGTGGTAATGGTGATCCTCTACTGATTATTTTATTTTGTGTGACCTCTAGAGGAGAATCTTCTTTATTCTTCTTATTCTTTACTGCAACTGTTAAGGATGAAGCACCTTTCCTAGATTGTGCATGAGTGAAAACAACACATGAGAAACTTGGAGCTTCTTCATCATTTCATCTTCATCATCAACGTACTCAATTAGGCCATTGTGCATATCAAAATTCCTCAACTTCAAGATAGTTTTCATAGTCTTCCATATTTTCTTCTTCAGTTTCATCAATTTCCACTTCCTCCTCTGGCTCTTTGGTGTCACAGATGGCATTGACTAGTGGTGCTTCAAGAGCAAGTTAGTCTGAGGAGGTGGAGCAATCCTTGGCCTATCTGGAGGGTTTGGTCTCCTTGAAGCATTCCACATTATGATCTGAGATAACTACTTCTTCAAGGCAAACCAATTCATTTGCCATTTTTTGGAACATTAGGATCTGTGATGATAGAGTTTGAATTCTACACCCTTTTGCTTTCCATTGGGGCCTTTCACCTTTCCAGAAAGGATTAGATCATCATTGGTTTCTATTGCATGGTCTTGAGCTTCCCTGAATGTTCTTGGTTGGGTTCTTCTAAGGAAGAAACCTACTTCTGATGGTAAGGTTGTTAATGAATTTAATCTCTTCAAATTATTTTTCAGGAGGCACCACATCTTCAGGGATTCTTCTTATCACTCTATTATATCTTGCTACGAAATCTCTCATTGACTCGGAGGTTTCTTTCTTCATTTGTACCAATTAGACCAAAATATCCTTGAAATCTTTTGTGCTCTTGAACCTTTGTTTGAATGCACTTTTTATATCTTCCCAACAGGTGACATACCTCAGGGGTAGCATGTAGAACCATTCAGCAGCTTTCTCTTGAAGTGACTCCACAAAGAGGCATGGTTCTTATTCATTCTCTGATCAACACCCTGGGAAAGGTACCATGTGATAAATGCTACTACATAATCTTCAGGGAGTTGTTCAACCATCCCCTCTTATAATTTTGAAGGACAGAAATTTTTTCACCTCTCTGTCATAGAGTGGATTGATAAGAGCTAAGGACCAGTGTTTCCTCCCCATGGTATGTTAGTCAAAATTGAACTGTATCTAGTTGTATGGATCACTCTAAGTGTGATTGGATAACATGGGTACTATCTCCAAGTTGTGGGACTTGCTACTTGAGATAGACCTCCAGAGAAAGCTGGTTCTTGCTCCTAAACTACCTGCCACAATCTACTCTAATGCAGGATAAGCTAACTGTTCTAATCTAAATTTCCAAGGGACCAGGGAGAGAGAATGCATAAAATGAAAGCCTACACTAAAGCGGTGATACACCAGAAAACAGAGGGTGTGAGAGTAGTCTCCCGAATGTGTGAAATACAGATAGCAAAGTACACACTAGAAGAGGTGATGACAGTTCACCATAATCTAGCAAAATGCATTCACAACAATATTCCAAGCATACACGATGATAATGGATCCCTGCAAGAACATAATAATAGACAGATTAGATATACTTGTAGAAAGATTAAAGGGGCAAGAAGAATGCAAGAAAACACAGCAGGGGAAGATACATCCACAAACTAATATTTTATTGCTTCATGATATGCACAGTTCAATCTATTACAAGATAAGGGCCTGGATCACCATGCAAGGAGTCCACTACAAAGGCCTGCATCACATTGGCTTCACAAAGAAATTTTGACAGAGCTTTGCTATCTAAAAACTCCCCCCCTTTACAAAGAGCCCAACACTCCATGAGCTTATAGAAAAATGAGAAGGGAAAGAGAAGGGAAAATGCAAATCCCGAAATCTGTCCTTCAACCACCTGTAAGGTCGGCATTAAATGGAGTAATATGATTATACATTACTTGCAAAAGGCTCCCCATACTGTCCCATGTGCTGCAGCAGAGAATTCAATGATGACCATGCCTCTTAATTGCACTCCCAACTACCAAATGAAACACTGTTATGAACCCGGCCACGTTTTCTTAAAAATATCAATCATTATCTCATCAAATCTGGAATTTATTGCATTTCTATGCATCGGGCTCGAGAGCCACGATTCCAACGGTACCAATTTTGTGCGATTTCGTTGAGAAATGCAAAAGTTATGGCCTTCTGAGTGCGGGCAGCTATTTTGGGTCTGGCAGGCGTTTTCTGTCATTTGACGGGAATGAGCATCAACTGACTGGAGCCGAATATGTTTCTTTTATTTAAATATATCTACCCTCATTAAAAATAGGCGTAGAGGACGTCGTGCTCGTTCCAGAAAGTCCAATTTTGTGAAAATCGGAGCTCGGAGTCAAAAGTTATGGCCGTTTGAAGTTTCCGGACCAAACGTTGACTTTTCTTCCTTGCCTTCGGCCGCTTCGGCTTTTCACATCCCACGCGTCCCTTTGGACCATGTCACAATATGAAATTCCTCTGTTTGCTGGTTTCGGCCGGTTCCGTCCGCCGCGTTCTTGTCCTCGCTTGGCTCCCGGACTGTCTGGGACAAATTCTTCCGATTCGCCCCGGTTCGGCCCGGTTCAAGTACTGGAACTGTCCCAAATGTAGTTCCCTGTTTCGGCTTGATTCGGGCGGTTCGCGTACCTCTACCTTTGGCCCCAACTGTTCCGGGCTGCCTTAAGTTTTTTCGGTCTGACTCGCATCCTCCGCGTACCTTCTGCCCAGATCCCAGACTGCCTGTTTCAACAGTTAGTCAATTTTTTTCCACTTTTCGGCCAATTGGATTTCGCGTCCCGACAAGAATCCTGTTCTCAACCTCGCCCGCCTGGTTTGTCGGCCGGTTCCTGCGTCTAGATGTCCCATATCTGTCCCAAATGCTACGGCGAAAGACTGTTGCGAGGACTAGGGACTCAGCCATTTTTAATGATTTTTTCTGGCCCGAGCTTGTTTTCTGAACCTCATAACTTGCTCACTTCTACTTGGACAGCTAGTTTAGAAAAAAATCTGAGGGGGACCCTAGAAACATTTTTGCCCTGACTCAACCTATTTGCTTGACTTAAGAATTTAATGCAATGATCAAAATTTACCCTGGGGGGGTGAATTTTTGGATAACAGTTAGACTAAACACATCTTCATCCTCAACACCCAACACACCGCAAGCAGTGATAAATGGTGCTACATGCTCTTCAGGGAGTTGAGAACAATCCCCTCTGAATTTTGGGAATTTTTTTTCCATCCTTTTGGTAGCTCTTGGAGTGGTTGAGCAAGATCCAGTGGACTGGTGTTTCCTCCCCATAGTACATTAGGCTTATGGGCCTCACGATCACGTTCACACTCATGATCACGATCCCCCATTCTATTTATGTTTCTAGCTTCCAACCTTGCTAAGGTTACGGCTTCTATTGCTACTCTTTCGTCTGCCTCGGCTTGAAGTCTCTCGATTTCTTCGAGTTGAGCTCTTATTTCTTCGTCGACTCTCACCTCTCTTTCTCTAGCTTCTTCTTCAGTCTCCATGTTAGTGAAGTCTACAAGGTTCTCATTGATGTATGGAAATTCACCATCCAAAGGATTAACAACACTTAGGTTCCCAACGTGAGCCAGTTTCTTGAAAAGGAAGCCTCTGGATTCCGAGTAGCTCTTGTCTCCTTTGAAGTTCCTCAAAAATGGGATCAGTTTGTCCTCCTTGTCTCTGTTGCCTGGGTGTATCTTCTATCTGCCAACTTGAAAATCTATGCTCTTCTTTGTGGTGCTAGAATTTGTCTTTTCCTCTCCAATTCAGCAGCGCGTTCTTCTTCAAGGTCCAGAATTCTCGTGGTAATGAAGTAGTGATTGGCACTTTGTCTATTATGCCAGATAGCTTCCCTCAAATCTGAAGCAACATCTTCTTAGATGTGGAAGAGTAATTCAGGTCTTTCAATAGGATGGTTTCCTTAAATAGCCATGATTTGAATCCATGTGGCTCATATAGCCATTCAAATTCTAGAAATTTTTCTCTTTTTTGAATTTTGAATTTTTTGACCTTGCGGTCGCATTCAGGTGCAGATGCTGCTAAATCTACCCCATGGTGGGTGCCAAAAACTATTGGCGAGGAAATTTTTTGGGTGGAAAAACTTGTGGATTCCTTTCCAATGCTCTGGGAATCTAAGTCCCTCTACTTAACTGGTGCAGCTACCGTATATGCATGCATGAGAAAATGTGGATTTCTGTGGTGGCCTTTCGGCCAAGGATCCAACAGGGGCACTCCACTGACCCTACGGAAAATGCTTACAGATACTTGCAAGAGATAGAATTTTTCTAAAAGTGGGAAAGGGAGTGAGAAAAGAGGTAGGAGAACTAATGTTGTAGGTAGGAAATTAGATTCCTGCACACACTAGTTAGAAAATTCATCACATGCATTCATGAGAAGAAACAACCCTACAAATGGAAACAAGACGAGATAAGATTGCGAACTCAAAGTTTCTAAAATATCCTCATCAAAGAGGCTACAAAATCCTTCTTCTTGTATTGATGCTTAAACAGAAATTGTACATAGTGGGGAAATGGAGGAAATTTGAGAAGAAGGGGGAAAGTAGAAGAAAATGGCTATCTCCTTTGTTTTCTCAAAGTACAATATACTCTTGAGTTTACAAGATCAATTACCAACCCTCTACAATGGCGTGAAGAAGCCATTAAATATCTTGCAAGAAACAGTTACAACTTCTTCTTGTTAGCAAGAAATGGTATACAATTATATTTTTTTAATAATTCGCATGCGTTCAGATTCTTGATTCGTAAAGAAACGCCAATGGCGGAAAAAAAACCAAACTTTTCATAATGCAGTTGTTACACTTGTTTTGTAACTTTGAATTTGAACCATTCATCTTGCCTTTGAAACTTTAAACCAGAGTCGTCCACTTGGGAGAAATTTACTGGAGCGGGCATGGAGGATGCCTTTTTGCATTTTGTGACTTTAAAGAGATTTGGCATTTTGGAACATTTTGGCCTGCTCACCCGCTTTTGATATGGTCTTGACATGTGGCCTCACTTGAGTGGAGACAGAGTCACGGGTCACTTTTATAATTTTACCTTTTTTCAATGCGGGCTCAAAAACACAAATTGCTCCGCCGGCCCGCCTCCCTGCTTTGACCTTCCAACGGCAGGCTCAAGATTTGACCTTTTCCTTTAAGTGCTGGATCAGAGGCTACAGGTCAATTTTTAACTTTTTGACCCTTTAATGACAACAGAGGTTCAAAATCTCAAATCTCCCCAATGGTCCTGCATTTCTTGCTTTGGCATTCCAACGGTGGGCTTAAGATTTGACTTTTTCCCTTTATAGCATGATCGGGGGCTGCACGGGTCACATTTATAACTTTTCAGCTCTTTTTTACAAAAAGGCTCAAAAACTCAAAAGGCTCCCAATGATCCTGCCTCCCCACTTTGACTCTTTTGACTGCGGGGCTCACCATTTGACTTTTTCCTTTAAGCCTGATTGGGGATGCGGGTCACTTTTTAACTTTTCACCTTTTTTACAAAGAAGCTCAAAATCTCAAATCTCCCCGACAGTCTGCCTCCCTGCTTTGACTTTCCAATGTCAAGATCAAGATTTGACTTTTTATTTTAAGTTTGATTAGGGCTGTGGGTCACTTTTTAACTTTTCACCTTTTTTACAAAGAGGCTTAAAATCTCAAATCTCCCCGATGGTCCGCCTCCCTACTTCCAATTAGGTATGTCCACGTACCCGTGGATGATGGGGCCAAAATTTGATGGGGAAGAAAACGCCCATCGTTCCGGACTGTAAAAAATGCAGAGAAGAAGAAAACTCCACCATTTCACGCCTGATTTTCAAATTTCTTTTGTGAACCAAGGGATTGAAAATAATACAAGGTTTGACAATCCAGGGTCATAGAAAGATTGATAATTTCATTCAAATGAGGATAATAATATAATTTTCATGCGTCCAGATAGAGAAACATGGAAAATTTATCAAAACGTAAGCAGACTAGGAGAGTTTGAAACAACTTCTAGGGCATGGATTTCTCTATATTCTTCAAACTTTTAACTTGGCTTAAATACTTCTAGGAGGGCGTGAGAGCTCAAAAGTTTTGAATTTGACTTGGAAAATTGAGGGGGGGAGTTTTGAGGGAGACAACATACATATCAAAGTTATGAGCATTTAAAGATCATCATGTCATCCACACATTTGATGGCTACAGGGCCATAAGATTTAACCATTGGGTCACCCATGCTAACATGTTAACTCCCCATTAGATATTGGATACTCCATTTTTTGATCTAATAAATTTGATAGCTCCATAAATTTTAAGGATTTGAAAAAAAAGGGGAAGCCATGGGAAAAGAGGACTTGTAAAAATGAAGGAATCCTTGGAAAAATAGGACCCACCAATATGAAGGAAGCCACAGGAAAATAGGACTCACGGAAATTAAGGAATCCATGGGAAACTAGGACCCATGAAAATTAAGGAAGCTACAGGAAACTAGGCCCCGCGGAAAAGAAGGAATATGTAAGAAATTTTGACCTACGGAAATGAAGGAAGCTATGGGAAACTAGGACCTGGAGAAAAAGAGGAAGTTGTGACTTTTGAGGATCCATTGAAAAAGAGGAAGATGAGAATTTACTTCATTGTTAAAATATTTCCAAATAAGCATAAGTGATTATTTGACAACAATACCACATTATTTCAACACTAATCTTTATAAAACTAATTCACACACTATCACAACATCTTTTATTTAAAACCTCAATAGATCTTGAGATCACAAAGAAAAAATATATATTGCATCTTGTTATAAATGTTTTATGATTTTCAAATTTAGTATATCTATTAATTTGAGTTACGATATGGCTATGGAATTAGGTTACTCATGTATCCTTAAACCTTGGATTTCTATGTCAATGAGTTGAAAATGTGGATAGTCTAGTGGGCCAGATTAGACATCTTCCATTACAAAAGATTTCGAGACCTTCACAGATATGAATGATGATTTTGAGGTTGATGAAGAAGGTATACCAAGTTAGATAGGGAATATTTATGGCAGATTACTAAATACATAACACCCAACTATGATCAACGATGTAATATTGATGATCTTTCATGGAATGAAAATAATAATGATACTAGGTTAGAATATACTTGGTATCCCTATATGAATTTAGAATCATATTTATAGGTTTGGCCTTGTTTATCTATGATATATAAACAATGAATCATTAAGTTCAAAGAGGCACTTTCTGGGGTTTAGAAATTTGATGATGCATAACTGAACATGGAACATGTTGATTCCATCATCATGGAGGAGATTATATCAAATCCTAATGTTAGTATGAACCTAAATATCATCTTTAATCTAGAAAATAAAAAAAATAAGATATCTTAACCATTAGGGGGGTCTAATGTTGATAGCCCAAACCTAGATCTAGTTATACCTACAAAATACTTGGTTGTTGATGGTCAACCTAGACAATAATGTGATGGTCATCCTAGAGGAAAATGTGGGTATGATCTAATCTCTTATTCAGATGAAGCTCTATTTTATAAGTCTTATAATAATAACAATAAATGTATTTTGTCAAGAGGGGTACCCATGATTCAGAATATAAATCCTATCAAGTTATTAAAGGATCACAAGGTACATATCAAGGTTAATATGTAGAACCTTGATATGGGACTTTCAGGATTATCTCACCCAATGATCTTGACCTCACTATCTTAGGAAAGGTTGAAGGTAATATTTGGAGGGGGTTCAAGTTCTAAAATTGTATTAGGAAATCTTGGAAGGGGGAGATCAAAGAAACATTAATTTTTATCCAAATAGATAATTTTTATCTATTTTATTCTGTAGGTCCTATGAATAAGTTCCTCTAAATAATAACTTGGAAATTATAAAAATGAAACATATATGTGTCTAAATGGAACTTTGAGCCAACCCCCTACTCTTTGAATAAAAAATAGGGGATATGGGTAAGATTGTTTAATCTACCCCTTAAATTTTAGAATATGTATTATATTAGAAGGATAGGTAATTATTTTGGGAATTCCCTATAAGTTGAATCAAGTTTTGGGATCTATAGTTTTACCTATTTATTGGGATCAAGGTTTTAGTAAACTCTGATCAACATCTTTTATTATCTATGAAGATTTATTTTAACAATGAATCACGGATGTATCAAGTGGTCTTTGAATTCCTAGTGGTAAAGTAGTGTTTTCTATCTCATGCCACTTTGAATTTGGATAGGTTTTATGAACAAAAGGAATTTTTTTGGAAACCTAGGTTTGAGTGTAGAGTTAAAATGAACCCTTCTCAACATATTATGGTTGAAAATAAAACATTTGGATTTTCAACTTCAACTAGTCATAAAAATTGTAAGATGGAGGAAGTTAAGGTATTATTTAAACAACATAATCCTATTTCTACCTCTAAACAAGTATTTTGAACTATAGTTAGAAACAGTCACATGGACTATTGTTAACTTCTTCTGATGATGGGATGATAGAAAAGAGATATAATGATGTGGAATTTAATTCCTTTTCATTTCATAATTGTTCCCAAATCCCAATTAAGTTTAAAGCACATGCCAAGGATAGTAATGTGGCACATTTGGGATTTAATTTCAAAGATATAGTAATGATAAAGTGTAGGGTTTGTTTGATAGGATAAGTTGGATGAAATGACACATCCAATCTTGGTACGGGTAGGGAGAATATTTCCCCATAACCTTATTCAATAGTGTTATACAATCCTCAACCTCCTCAATGAAATCTGATATATTCAACTTCTTTGGTACCCTAGAATACTTCTTTGGCTTTACAAGCTGTAGATACCTAAATTTCACTTTTGCAATCTTATTGCCAAACGCACACAAATTGTTCTCATTCTTACCAATTCCATTATAATCGGTGATTTCCACTACTTAACTAACGTTTCTTACCATTTTGGCCAATAAACAACACATTGTTGATTGCCTAACCTCTTTCACATTCAGGATTCCACTTTACGACAATTAGCTAATTAGCGATTATTAGCTAATTAAGCCTATTTTCCCCTTTTTTTGGTCAGTATACCCTATTATTGGCTCAATCCTCTCTTCCAACCACTCAAAATCACCCCAATTCACCTCCATAACATCTTAAGCAAGCGTTAAAAGCTTATCCTAGACCTCCTAATTGAACCCTGAGTGGTTGATTACGTCTCCTCACACCTCTTAATCACTTGTTAATTCACTAATCACGATTAGCAAAGCCTTAAACATGATTAACAAGCCTTCTAATCTAATTCTTTGTAATCTTTTAGTCCCACATGCACTAAGATGCCAGTTTCTTCTCAAATGGAAAAGCTATAAATAAGACTAAGTACCTCATTCCTTCCAACTTCACACCATGCTTTGATTTGCATATCATATGAGAAATTTTGATTTATAGCCAAGCTCAATCCTTTCCTCAAAGTCTTTAATGGGGTTAGTAGATGGATATCCAAAATGACCAATTAGTCATTTGGAGAGGCAATTTCACCTTGTTTGGAGTAGCAACCATAACCATTTGATTTCCCTCTTAGGTCTATTTAGGCCCATGTTAGGTAATTCAAGCATATTACTAGGCATGTTTAGTTAGATTTTGTATTGTTTTCATACTATTTAAACATTTTTTTAAGGTTCTATCTTAATGTTACATTCTTATACTTAGAACCTTGGCTAGATGGATGAAAATGGTGTTAGCTATCCTTGTTTAGTCATGCAAATTTTTTTGTAGAGTTTAGGGTGTAATCCACCCTTCCCTCTGGGCATTCAGAACTTCTATTCACACCCTTACAGGTGTAACTCCATATTCTTTAGTATTCAGTTTAGAAGTCGTCTTTCCTTTAGAGATCAAGATATATTCTTTTTGTATCGATCTAAGGGATTACCTAAATGAAGAGGACTATAGAGTATCCCGATTGGCAAAGTTGGAGCTATTGAATGAGAAATTCCTTCGCACCCTCAATCACGTAAAAGTGTATAACGATCGAGTGTAGAGGAGCTACAAAAAGAAGGTCATACCTCGTCAGTTAGTGGTAGGAGACATGGTGTTGAAAGAGAATCAGAAGAACACAAACAAAGATTAAGAAAAGAAAGGGAAATTTGAGCCCAACTAGCTAGGACCATACATTGTGGTCACCAAGTTTGGTTCAGATGCATATAAGTTATCCTATTTAAATGACCAAGAGCTTTGATAACCCATGAATGCAATGCATCTTAACCTCTTCTATACTTAAATATGGGGTCTATGCAGAATACCAAGAAAAGTAAAACAAAAAGTATAAAACTTAAAAAACATAAAGATAAATAAACAGGAACATTCAATAGTGAAAACCATGCAATGGTGGCACTTTGGAAAATTCCATTGGTTAAAACTGACTTTCGGAACCAAGGGAGTGTTCATTGTTCACAAGCAGTCCAGGTTTAAGGAGTACGATGACTTTTCCCTAAGTTAATATTTTCCTTCATCTGAGACCCGTATGAGCCTATCCTTCTTTTCCCTTATCCGACTAATCTAACCTTTTGAGTGTGGAGAAGTTAACATTGAGTGAACCCATCTCATGCTAGGGGAAACTTTGCAGCATCACTTATAGCATATACCACGTGAAATTCTTCCAATGTACATCGCATCTAACATTGGGGGCATACATGTTTCTTTATTTCCTTGCACGTTCGCTTTGGAAAATTGTTGAGAAAATGTCAAAAACATTCGTATAACTTTTGAAAGTCCTGAAAACATATAGATATGTCCTTTATAAATATCAAAACATTCAAATAATTTTCGTAGAAAAATCCAAAACAATAGAAAATTATCTTAGAAATAAAATTGAAAAAAGCAAAAAATGTCCCGAAATTGTCCTACAAAAACAAAGTAGTGGTTCACTTACTTTTAGTTGTTGGTTTGTATGTTTTTCGTTACATTAATTTTTTGTATTGTATGCTTTAAATTGGATTCACTTGCTTACTTAGATTGAATATAAATTTATTCTATAGTGTATTGCATTGAGTCCATTTGGTATTGAATACTTGTAAATAAATGTGTTGCTTGGATTATATTTGTTTAAACTTGTGTACTTGTAAATTTTCTTATAATTTCATCATCATATCATGCATATCTATCACATCTATAGATCGTATATCAAAAATAAAAAATATGCTAAGTCTACATCATGCATGTATACTAAAATCTAATCATCAAATACCATATCACCAATGGGTAAAGAGGGATTGTGCATGATCACAAAACTATCGCCCCCCCCCCCACCCCCACACCAATATTAAAAATATAAACATGTTGCTTAAAGATATCTCATCAAACATACAAGTATAGAAATTGAAAATAAAAAAATTGATAAAATCCAAAAAAATTGTAAACATTTAAAATTTTACAAAAATTGGTAAACAACATATATGCAACTAAATCCTATGTCAATTGCATTGTCCTCAAACATCAAAATATTTCTTACAAAAGTATCTTTCTATGGTTCTTGATTGTTCTGGTCTCAAACAACTTGTGGATCATCGTGATCTACCTTTAAGAACAAAAGTTTGGCTGCATACTACGTCGGTCCTCCCGTGCAACAATGAGTTGTTAGGGACTGTGTCATAGTTCAAAAAATCTTTTTCATGGGACTATTTGTGTCCTCCATTTTTTCCTCACATGTGTTATTGCTTAGGGCATCATTTTAAACCCTTATCATTACAACACAAACATTCAAGAACTAGAACTTGATCACACAAATATTGGAGTAACTATCTTAAACATTGTTTGTTTGAGTATATGTGATTTTACTAGTTTCTCTGTTAGGTTAGTTTGTTTACTTTCTCATATTGCATTGCATTTTGTATGTTGCATGGATCTAAATATTTTTTAGAAATAAACTATTGTTAGTAATTTAGTTTTTCATGTTATCTTACACTTTTGTTTATTTTAAATAAAGGCCAATGATGTAGACTTAGAGGGAAAATGAGATAAATAGGTTGTTTATCAAAAGATATGATGCAAAGATTGGGCTTGCCCTATATTTTTCATTAATCATTTCTTCTCAATTATCTTTTATTATCATTACTAATTTTTCTTCTAAAACTCACCTAAATTGCTCTTTTGCAATCTTATTGCCAAAACATACACAAATCACTCTTATTCTTCCTAATTCCATTATAATTAGTAATATTTACTAATTAAATAATGTTTCTTACCACTTTGGTCGGTTAACAAGAACTTCGTTGTTCACCAAACCTCTTTCGCATTCAAGATGTCACTTTATGGTGAATCATAAGTCAAAATCCTCTTCAAAACAAGCAATTAGCATTTATTAGTAATTAAGCCTATTTTGCCCTTGTTTTGGTCAAAATACCCTAGTATTGACTCAAACCCCTCTTCCAACCACTCAAAATCATGTCATTCACCTCCACAACATCTCATCAAACTTCAAAAGCTTATCCTAGCCTCCTAGTTGACCCTACGCGGTTGATTAGGGCTTCACACCTCTTGATCACTTGGTAATTCACTAATTGTGATTAGCAAGGCATAATCATGATTATCAATTCTAATCTAATTTGGGGCTTTTAATCCCACAGGTACCAAAATACAAGTTTCTAGAAGGAAAACTATAAAAAGGATGCACCTCATTCCTTTATATTTGACACCATGCTTTGATTTGCATCTCATATAATAAATATGATCTATAATCAAATTCAATCCTTGCTTAAAGCCTTCAATGGGTTTAGTAGATGGATATCCAAAATGACTAAGTAGTCATTGGGAGAGATCATTTCACCTTGTTAGGAGTAGAAACCATAACTATTTGATTTCCCTCTTAGGTCTATTTAGGCTCATGTTAGGTAATTCAAGCATATTATTAGGCATGTTTAGTTAGATTTTTTATTGTTTTCATAACAGTTAAACATTTTTTTAAGATTCTATCTTAATGTTACATTCCTAGACTTAGAAACTTGGCTAGATGGATGGCAATGGTGTTAGCTCTCCTTTTTTAGTCATGCAATTTTCTTTATAGAGTTGAGGGTGTCATCAATTTGAAATTAGATTTTTCATAATAAAAGGTAGATATTGTTCTTTATGAAATTTTAGATTTCTAATGAAAACATTTCTCTTTATTTTTTTAAAGCATGGTAAAACATACTTTTGGTTCTTAGGGGCCTCCAAATTAAGTTGTTTATAGAAACTATTTGTAGTATTTTAAACCTCTTATGCATAGGGGAGATATGGCTCATTATTAAACAACGAGAGCTTAAATGCAAAGAGTTTATGTAACCTAGTGAATTGGTTCAAGACATGGGTAAGAGTATTTTTCACATCTCTGTTACAAACCATTGGTTGAAAGTGGCATTACTCATCATGAACTAAATTACCTATGAAGGTTTAAGCTTCTTTCTCATCTTAGACACAATAAGTTAATCAACATCCCATTTTTTCTTATTAAATATTTGGAAAACATGGCTCATAGTACTAAGGGTGGAAAGATGAGGGATTTCACCCACCAAGGGATAATAGAACTTATAATTCTAGATGTTTTGAAACCTTTTTCAAATGGATTATCCTAGGATCAATTTTTTTATTATTCTAAGCCAGTGGGGATACTGAAAGTGAAAAGAATAACGATTTTTATTGGTACATCATCATCGTCTTATTATGATTTTGAAGTAATGCACATGAATATACCAAAGTATAATAGGTATTTTGGGCTTCTAGGAAGACATTTTAGGTTGGAAACTTCTCATATCACTGCTATAGATAATAAGAGGCCCTACAAGACTTTAAAAAGTATGAAAATGAGGAAAAGGTATTTGGGGCCACTATAGATGTGGGGGGGGAAATTAAATTGCTAATTGAAGAGGAACATGGAAAGGGACCAGGTACAAGGGTGCCTAAATATGATCACGAAAATATAGAAGAAATTATCCTTGTTAATTTTGGTCACCAAGAGCCTTTAATATGTATAGAACGTAAAAAATAAGTTAAATCTAGACTGGAATATATAATTTTATATGTACAAAATTCAAGGGAAACATGATGGTCAATTAGAAGTTTTTTCCAATATAGTCGTTACCGAAGAAAACTAGGTAGGCATAGACCTAAATGATGAGAAAGTAACTTTGGAAAACAGAGTTCCTCGTGAGTACTCGCAAGAGTGTCATTGATGTTTTAAGGCTAGTGGTGTAGGAGAACATACTTTACAAGATATGGTAACTCAAATAGGTATACTTGCTATAGAAATGGATGGGATAACTAAGAAAATTACGAACCATCAAATCACACAAAATAAATCCACTCAAACATATTTTTTTATTTCCATTTTTCCACATGTTAATCATTTACTTGTTGAGCTTCTTTGATAAAGATGAGAAAAGATCTATATAGTTTTTATTTTTTGTTATATGAGAGCTAAAATGAAGTGCAATGTATACTAAGGGAATGAAATGATTCATTTTCAAAGTACTTATAAAAATAAGTAGTTGGGAGATGAAAATCAAAGTCTTACAAGATCATATATTTCAAGCATGTCAATTGGGTGGTCAACTTTCTGCATGTAGATCTCCACAAAATGTGTATGCTTTTATTTTAGAAGAATTATGGATGAAGTTGCATTTGGCACATTTATATTTTCATCTTCAAATCCTATTAAATTTCTAGGGATAAGGAATTTTTTAAGGTTTTCTTATCTTCCACATAAGATGGGAAGAATCTACTTTGCAAAGCCTTTGTTCATAGTCTTCTTCTACCCTGAAAAAATCATGGAATCTCAACTTATATTTCGGTGATGTTACACTAAGGGCCTTTATATAATACATCCAAAATGAGGTGATAATTGATCAAGAATGATCAAATTATTCCTATAAATAAGTAAGCTAATCTCTTTTGTTTAGGGATGAGTATCCTAAATTTGTTGAAATGAGGAAAAAAGACTATTTATGGCTTAAGGATAACATTGGTTATAAAATGGAGAATATGTAGAAGGAGGTTGGGAAGTATGCTTGAATAATCCTACAATCTCAGTGTCCCCTACTTTCTATTGGTTTCTCGGCAAGGTGGAATTTACTTGATCCTACAATTAAAAGGAGAAAATTGATGTCCTCATATAATGTTGCTAAAGAAAGGAAAAGAACATCCTTTTATATCACAACCATCCATCGAACTAGGGTGAGGTGGCTCGGTTTGAAATTACAACTTCCTTTTTTCTATTTCCAATCATCCAATACGTGGGGTAACCTAAGGCAGATCGATAATAACTATCATCTTTATGGATTTAGTTTGAAAAATACAAAGGATACTATGCTGAGCTACATGAACGACCTACTACTCCCTTGGATATTTTGGAATTATGTTCCCATATTAAATTAAATTAAATTTAGTATTATGACTATTCCTATGGAAGAATTTATATTTTGTTTACATATGAAACAAAAACTATGCATAGTTTATAATCTTTTTTATGATTGCTAAAGATATGGTTTTGGTATTATGGCCTTCTTTGGTGGAAGATATATGCCTAGGGAATTTTTTAGGTTTGTTTTAGGAAAATTTCTAATACAATTTTTTGGCGACGGTAAAAATTAGAAGCTTCATATGGTTATCATTTTTTGGATGAGGAGTTAGTGCTATTTAACCAAGTTTTCAAGTTACTTGCACATATTTTAATCTTGTTTGGGATAAAAAATATTTTATACTTTCCTACAAATGATCTATATTTATAAACAAGACTTATTTGTTTGGTCTTTTTAGGGTGTGAGAAACGTTTTAGCTAATATTTTATGCAATAGTGTTGGTAACCTTAGTTAAAAACTGATATTATAATGCATATTTTTTTATGATCAATTAAAGAGTGAAGGACCAACTAACCTTATTTTTAATGATAAAAAAGAAAATATATCTTAACTTATACCTTATTATTATCCAATAAATCTATACATATTAAAAATCCCTATAGTTTAGTACCATTGACCATTATGTTATGTTGAGGCTAAATTTATCATTAACCATTATGTCATGTTTTGCACCACTTGTCCCTAATCACCAACAAATGTTTTATTTCATAAATTTTAGTGGCATATTTATTCCTATTGGTTACACCCACAAGGATATCAATGGAATTTTTAAATAAATATAAAATATATTCAATAAAACGTCATATAGACCATCAAAGAAAGGATGGAAACATACCATACTTGTGATAACAAAATAAATTTTACATTGTAACTAATTGAAGAGGTTATTTATTTCAAAGAATATGTTATTATTTATTGATTGAAAAAAGATAATCAAATAGGTGATTTGAAAAAAGGGCATTATTGTCACCATGTATAATAGGGTCATCTGATTATGCATTGTAAATGATCTATTATATATAAAAGTGGTCCTCTCCATTTAAATTAGTGGGAGTAGAATATTATGGAAAGCCTAATGTTATTCATACATGTATGGAAAATGTGTTCATCATCAATTTGATAAAAAATTAAAATTCACATTCTAAATAAATGCCAAAATATTGCAATAGAATCCAACAGAAAAGTGAAAATATATTAACCAAAACTTTATCAAATTTATGAAGTAACTCTTAATAATATGCGTCTAACGAAAAAATTAACTAAAAATATTTGGTATGCTATTTTTTAAAAGAAATAATAACTAAATAAATTTTTTGTACTAAAGTTGAGTAAAATAGAAAATTTTGGCTAAGAACTTGACATGAAAGTTCACCTCAAAAATACCATGCTAAAGTGATACACAGAGAAATATTTGTGTAGGATTTTTATCAACTAAAATATTAAATCACCTAATGTTTATTTCACCCCTTATAAAGATATATGTAGGAGTGCTTGATATTACTTTGATAGATGAATCAACATGTGTGAACTATGCCATTTTTATGGAAATATCAAAAAATGATAATGAGATTGAACTAATAAATTGTGAAATATAATGTCTAGTTAAAACGTCATTTGTTTAGATAAATTCATCAACGTAAAATTGATGCTAAAGAAGGATAAATTTATTTTCATTCTCTCACAAATAAATAGAAACCAAACGCTAATGTCACTTAATTTCTTGTAGTATTTTTAACAAACATCATTTTCACATAGAAACCAAATAAATTTTGGACTAAGAAAATAATGCCTCTGCTTGTTTTTTCCGATGAACATTATGACTTTGTTTGTAAATGAATATGCAAGTAGAAATATACAACAAATGTTTAATTAGTTTAATAAGAATACACTTTATGTTTTCCCATATTCATTTTTAATTATCTATTCACATGATAGATATTCACTTCACTTTGCAAATCTTTGTACTTACAAAATAATTTCTAAACTTTTTCTTCCCTAGCCTTCTATACAAAATTACAACCCACTTCTAATTTTTATGCACTATTGCAACTTTTGTATAAATTTATGTAATGCGTAATGACATAAATATGAATGAAACCCCACAAAAAATAATTGTAAAACTTGTATATTTCATTACAACATTAAGATGGTGTCATCATGGAGACACCTTATCTATCATATGGTTAGAGGAATGATTTCCCCTACAAAGGGGATTTATTATAGTATGAGAGTGTCACACGACAATTTGATATTATGTAAGAGGTTCCCACGACACCATATCTAAGAAGGATATCGACACATGTAACATATAGAGAGGGGACCTAACCATGACCAACACCAATAGATTTGTTGTTCCCAATAGATGATGATTTGGATCCATCAACCATGTTGACTGACTACAACATTGTACAATGTGCCAAAACCTATGCATAGTGATGGGATGAGACCCGCTAGGTATTATTGTTCTCATTTTTTGTAGGATATCTAATCGATGTTGTGGTAGTTAATGATGTAATAGGTATGGGCATACCTCCACCTACAGGTGGAGAGGGAGAGAGTGGGAGATAACCCCAATGAGTTATGAAATAGTAACCACTATGGAACAATGTAAGTATTGTGTGATATTTTTATTTGTAATGAGTTGTAAAAGAGCACAATATTGAGTTATAGTTGCTAATATAATATATGTTACATGTGATGTTTATTGGGTGATGATTGTGGATGTAATTGTGTAGACATTTATCTGCAATGTGCCTAGGGATGTGGTGATAGGTGGAATGCTATAGCATGTTGATGAAATAGCATGTGAGCATGAAGGTAATTATTTGATCTAGTGGAAGTGGCCACAACCACCCATATTATTTTACAAAGTGAACATGACTAACATTGAGTAGAGCTAGCTTGATTTCTAGAGGAATTTCTTGGGGATGATCAAGCACATGACTTGGTAGCACGATTGGTAGATTCTAATGCACAATATGCACAAGTATTGGTAGAGGATGCAACACTATGGGAGTGGTTAGCACATTACCGAGTAACATCATGATTGAGAGATAACAGGGACATAAGAGGAGCCTCAAGATCATGAGGACTAGTTCATATTGATATTAGTGAGTAGGATGCGTGCCTCCACAAAGGGTTATACCATTAGTAAATTGTATCTAATTTTTTTGTTAAAATATTGATTTATATATAACATGATCATGGGCTTTCGTGAGTTGTGTAAAATTTTTAGTTTATGTATGAGCAAAAAAGTGTCATGATTATCTATTGATTACTTTACATGAGATAATGGATATACGATTTCATTGAATTAAGATTTATGTGTGATTAGTTTATATATGATAGATACTTCTTGTTGTATGATGAATTTGTGTGGTTGGGTTGTATTAATTTTAGAGCATAGATTGACTCAGATAGTTTTGAAGTAGGAAATGTCGATTTAGTGAATGATACATGATTAAACACTATGTGTACAACATGTATATCTTCCATGTAATTTCCAATGGTCATATAAAAAATGAAACCATTTCACATGAAAGGAGCGATATCCTCATATATTCCATGTGGGACTTAGTAAGAATAAAAAATAATGGTAAAAGTGATATACATGGTGTAAAGTATATATTGGGTAGGATCATGGTATGGTAAAGACATGATGAGCTACTGAAGGATCACTAGTGTAGACTATACATGATGATATAACTTAATGGTATGTGTTATAGATGATGTTGAAGAAGATGTGGAATTAACATGTAAAATTTTTGATACACACCTCTACTCCATGGAAATCCATATTTTTCTAGATTTTTGAGGATCCTATAGAGGAGGTCATTCATGGTGAAAATCATCATTTGTTGTGTCAATATAAGGAGTATTGAGAGTTGCACTTGTTGTAGGCCGATGATGCAAAAGAGGTGAACAATATCTATTATAGAGTCCCATCTCAAAATGGATGATATATTTGTCTTCTAAGAACTTAAGCTTTTGATCCAATGTATAACAATGATTACCATGGTTGTAACACCACTTTTTACTTCACCAAACTAGTGAATTTTTTTCTATATTAACTCATTTAATACCATTATGCCTTCAATGAGCTTAATACATAAAAATTAAATTCCAACATGATGAGTTATAGATCCTTTAAGGTTTCTTACGTTTAAACAAAAACATCATTTAAAAAAATGATTTATACCAACATTAATTAATGTTTAGAATCGAATCAGACAACCTATGACAACCATGTGCAACTACAAGGGTTTATAGATCCTACTCAATCCCCCTCAAGACTCATTATGATCCAATACAACTAGTGTATCCTTTGGTTAAGATTTAATACAGGTTGAGAGAACTTGTGATGTCTTTTTAACATCCTTCGAAAAGCTACCACTGTAACCATCATCTGAATCTTTACGCTATAGCAAAAAGACTTGGTGAACAAACAATGCATCCAGTTACATACACTACTATGGCCATAGTTATTTGGCATTGTGCTAGCAAGCCAAATTCCAAGACTACACATATGTCTATGTAACTTATCTTCCCTTCACCTCACAACCATTCCAGTCACATTCATCAAGATTTATTTCTATTTTTTAGGTTCTTAAGTTTGTTGTTAAACATCTTAAATAACCATGTATTTAATTATTAAGTTCACACATGAATCCTTAGTTATCACATCCTAGCTTCTGGGTCGTGCGGCTCATGTCGGCACCACTTCGGGAACCCTATGGGAAAAGATATGTCATCGTGAAGACCTAGGTCATCACGTGTCACACCTTTACCTATAGCCAACCCAATCTAGTGTGGGTATGATACACAAGAGTAAGTCGCATTATGTTACATGTCTTCATGTATTGTTCATTAAATCAACTGGTTCAGTTTGCATCATGTAACAACTATGACCCACTAAGCCCAATGATATTACTCAGATTGAACCACCTTGGAATAGCTAAGGGATGGTTGTGGGTGTGTGATGACTTGCATCACCGCACTTCGTCACCCTTCCCATAGCCATTCCAAACCGGATCGATTGGGTTAATGTCGCTTAGCTTTGTGACACTTATTTGAAGCTTGAATGTGTTTATAGTTATGCATTCATTATATGAAAAGTACACTTAATTTATTACATGTTGTCATGCTTAATAGTGACCATAATGCAACAGCAGGTGCCGATATTCATATGTTATGAATATCCAATTACACGTATGATTAGCATCAATAGGTTGTAGGTTTCGTTAACAAGTAATAAACCTTAACCATAGGATTAATCGGTTTATACATATCCTTTGAACATATTTATATGTGTTCTCATATTAAATAATTTGCAATGTATCATAAAACCATTGTTGTGTTTTCCCTATTAATTTGTATCAACTCAACATTTAGCATTGAATAAATCATAACGAAATAATTAACATTTTGTACTGGTTTTTTATACATTCACATTTTGCTATAAATTTGGCTTTATAATGCTTTATAAAACAAGGCACGTTGTAATAAAATAGTTGTATATATTCATAAAATGGAGGTTATACCTCTCCATTAAAGTACATCGAGATATTGAAACAAATAGAAAAATTACATCAGGCCTTCAAATGCCTTATTTAAAACATGCGAAGATGATAATTTTTCTTTTAAACAAAATCATATACATTTATTACAATTGCATGAATCCACTAATCAGTTCCAAGCAAGTGTGGCATGGTATTCCAATTCTCGATTTATCTCATTTCAAAATGTACTTAAATGACCTACAATTTGAAAATGATAAAATACAACATGTGCATGGTCAGTTCTGTTGAACCGGCATGGAAAATACAATTCACTGCCCTTACTACTCCATTAAGAAAAGATAGAACAACTATGCTTGATTAAATTTATTAACTCTATTAATGAAAAATCCAATTCGGCTGTCCTACATGGTGATGCCCAAAGAAAAACTTGTTTCAACATTACACTTAACAGCATACCAAGTTCACAATTCACATTTATTTCATTCGAACCATATTACATAAGCACCCCAGTTTGTGTTTAAATTTTAAGATGGTAAACCGAAGTCTTCCTATTATCCCTTGACTCTATTAATCAGTATGACAACTAGATGCAAAATCGGAAACCTTTATTCCATCAAGATGAAATCAAATGACACTCGTCATGTAAGGAAGATTCCTCTAGCTGAAACCTTGTGGTCTCACTTAATAAACAAAAAATGTGGTTTCTACTTTCCAAATTTCTCATAACATTTTAACATGCATAGAAGTAAACATATCAACACTTTCTTCTAACTTTTACTTGCAGGTCTTACGAAACATTGGATTTATTCTCATGTCAGGGATGACAATGCTTAAACATAGAATTATTAATCTAATCCTTTAATAATTCAAACAATTCCCAAACGTTTTATGACCATTCAGTCTCCTGATGAATATTATCCAAGAACTAAATTATTCAAAACATCTCCTATCCATAAATTTTCAATATCTTACTAGAAAATTTAGCTAACAATTCTTTTAACAGGGATCTAGGAATACAACCAAAACCCAATACAGTGATCCAAACGTCAACCCCTAAATTAAGGTTTTTATTTACTAACCACAGAGAGAGAGAGAGAGAGAGAGAAATTGTTAAGCATATTATGACAGTAAAAACTTATTCCCTTGTTATTCAACTTGGGAAAACTGGCGAGTTTATTAACAAAGGAGGACATTATTATATAGATTTGATTCCTGGGTATGACTCAAACCAAATCACCTAGCCTCCAAGATGAGAATTTACTATTCGGGTATTCCATAGGAGAATCAAATATGATCAGTAGTGCTAGCAATTTAGGAAACGCTCATAACTGACATTGATCTTCTATCATATCATGAGATTCCGTAATTATATTGGATACAAGATTATAGTATATATATAACAGCACTGACTTGGAAAAATGTACTTCACAGCTAGAAATATTTAAACGCTAAGCCTACAGCGGTTCGGTTGAACTAATTACCTTAGACTCAAATCTCCATCCCTCTACAGGACCAAATCGGGGTAATATCAAAATCGTCCCTATTTTAAGGTTTGAACTCTTCATGCATAAAGAAAAAAGAACCTCAAGCAGAGAAGATGTTGGTTGTGTGCTAAGAAATCTACAATACTTTTGTAGGTTATTAACTCCTCAACATCCCAAGTCAGATATTACCCATATGGTTTTAAAATATAAATAGTGAAATATGTAAGCCAATAAGCACCCATAACCACTCCAGATCATAAATATTCCAACGGACCCCAACATGAATCAACCCAGATTCAAAAATTGGAAAGCATCAGAATAAACAGCCACAGACACAGACCATTTAGAGGTGCATCACAAGATTATATCCTATCATTTTACAACTGTGCATAAATTAAAGACATGCCAGAAGAGATATGTTCCATGCCTTTCAAAGAAGTAAATCTTGCCTCTAAAATTGTAAGCTCAACACGCTCGACACTTTTTTCAAAAATATTTTCTCTGAAGTCGTTTCAGGTTCTGCATCAAAAGCCTCCAACTCACACGGTAATGCACTCTTCCAACCCCTTTTTACCTTGCCTAGATTCAAATATATAATATAGTTTCTTATTTTTAACCTGGAGTCACAATATCTCACTGATAACCCTTAATTCTCGACAGAGCTCTACAAGAATCTACATGCATTGTCGTCCAAACTGGAGCTCGTGAAAAAAAAGGTTTTAAAAAAGCAACTAAAACAATAGGAAAAGATTTGCATGCATGTAGGTAGCTTCCTTGAGAAGCTTGTGTTTCCCGAGGGTATTTACTACCCATGAATTTAAATGCATTTACCTCCATACATGTCTCCATGTAAGTGCCCTTTAAAGATTTCGCCACATCCGCCCTTATTTCTCCTCACTAAATCGGTTAGTGGCGGTGGATAGACAATTTGAGCGGTCCTTAGATAATCAACAAAACCTTTATGGTTTAACCCTTTGCATGAGTCCAATATAATGACCACTGGATCGGGTATTGATCCAATACAATCATTTCAAATCTTATCATTTAGATAATCTAATGACCATCAGTCAATAAATTTGTACTTAAATAAGATTAAAATCATAATGCCACTAAAACCCAAACTATAAAATATCTGAAAAGGAGTATGGTCTTAGACCAAATATTTTATTTCCATGGGAAGGTCTAAAGGCCATTAGTAAACAATGAAACATAATTCATCTCAAATTAACATCCAATAGTATGTATTAAGCCCTCTAAGATACTAAACAATTTAATTCTCTCAATCCTGGTCCTAGACCCTCCAACATGAGATACATTAAACCAATGTCTATCAAAAGCCCAATTATACAATGAGTTTTGACTATTAGAGTCATAATCAATAGATGAGTTCGAATCCATAATGATATGCAAGATCGTTAGATCTATAGGGTAGAGCATTATACAAGGTTGTGTAATTTCCAGTACTATAATGTCTATGCAAAGACCAAGTTGTAAATAAACAATCTCAGCAATGACCTCTTACTCAAGGAGTCACAATCGGCATTAAAGACCGAATTACTACTTACAAATTAAGTTTATACTAAGCTATAGGGTGGTTCCACTGTGATGTCGAACACACTCGATATGTGCATTAATGACATGTTTTTACTCAGTCAAGAAAATTGACTAAATTGAAACATTATTTTCTTGCCATTCAAGGAGTTGCAACTTTCTTGCCAATAAATATATCATCATGCTAGCTTTAGGATTTTTACCGGCCCCCATATTATACAATCATTAAATAATAAGATATGGCAGTAATGTATAAATTTTGTCCTTTGCAAGTCATTATTTTCACCAGGACATGCTAAAATAATAATATCAATGTCAAGTATAATAACCAACAATATATCAATGTCAAGTATAATGTGATACCCGCTAAAAACAACCCACTTGAGACCCAAGAAACAACCTAGGATTAGTTAGGAAAATTTTGGAATATTTTCTTTTTGTTTAAAGGAGTCTACTAATAGGTTGCAAGACAACAGTTGTCACTAACAAGTTCCAGAACAATTCTAATCCACTAGAACATACTTTTCTTTATTAATGAATTATTAGAGGTCACAAGGTCCAAAATTTAGGGTTAGAAGGTTTCAACTAGGTTCAAGAGGGTAAATTATCACCATACCCACTCTCTAACAGGACTTAGAGTTTCAACTTGATTTTTCTCACACTTAACACATTCAAAATTTCCCTAAATCATTCCCATTGGATAGGAAATTTTCTCACCTTTCCAATGATATAAAGAAGTCCTCCTAACTCCTTGTAAAACTCAAGTTATGGGTTGGCGAGCCTTGGAGTGAAAATTTTCCCCAAAGGGACACATGTCGGGCAGGGGAAAAAAAATTTCACTTTTTCGGCGTTGGTGGGTCGTGGGGAGATGTCTTGAAATTTCCCTGCACGGGGCAAAGTCCACTTTTTCACCTACGCTTCCGCTGCACCAGTAGGGACACGTGTCGAGCTCCAAGTCAAAACGAGAAAGAAACGAGGGAAGGGCGGGGTGGCAGAGGAGTTTGAGAATTTTTCCGAGAGGAGGGAAAAGGGATAAGTTTTTGCACATGCGGGCCCACGCTTCCACAGAAGGGATTTCCAAGGCAGGGGGAGGAGTGCAGGGCCGTGGAGGTTGATACAAATTTTTTCCAAAAGTAATTTTTTTGAAAGGATAATTACATGGGTTCCACCCCCTCTGCTTTCATCCCATACTGCCATGTGGCAGTACCCGAATGGATGCGGGATTGTGGACCGACAAAGGAAATAATAAAATTTTCCAATTTTTTAAAAAAGATTCCAAGGAAGAAAATTGTGTCGTACCTCCGCCGTTGCCTCGTGAGGCCACGTGGCAGCCTCTGATTGGCTGCGGGCCGGCGGGGAAAATGTTAAAAAATTTCCCAAATTTTTTTATTAAGTGTTTTAAGGAAAAATTTGGGCCGCGGGCCCACCAAGGAAAATTTTCCCAAAATTTTAATGCCAGTGAAGAAAACTTCAAAAGGCCATAACTTTTGATAGAAATCTCGGTTTTGGGAAAATGAGAACTTTCTGGAAAGCTCTCATCGCCCTCTTTGCACAGGAATCATAAATTTCATATTTTTATAAATTTTTAGGGGTCAATTTTTCGAAAAATGGCCTGCAGGATTTTTAAAAGCAAACTGGTAAATTTTAACTTATAAATTTTGTTCAATTTGATCTCCTCCTTCACTCAACATGCCAAACAGACATGGAGAATTATTCTAAGAAGGATTTAGGATGCATTTGGAGGGTAGTTTTTCTTGATTGATTTCCAATTCGAAATTTTCCAACAATTGACAGAAAAACGACTGTGAAAAGGTTTGGGCCCGATTTTGCAATGTTTAAAATTATTTCCTTAAGTGTTTTTTGTCAAATTGAGTGCATTGATATCATAGCATGCTAAATTTTAATGTTTCCATGTTGATTATTGTGTGCAGATTCGAACTGTTCATTTTAGATAAATTAATTGCCAGTTTTAAATTTTGAGACAGAGATCAATTTCTAAAGGATCTATTTATCATTTTTCATCATTCAAGTATGGGAATTTATTCTAATCCTAGTCAAATCCATTTAGTTGATTTAATACAAACCATTTAATAGCTAAAATGCAAAGGTCTGATTTCCAATTTTGTCTTATTTTCAAAAGAACAAAGTAATGCAATTCCTTCATACATATTTTTTTTCCATTCCAAAACAAGGATTTCAATTTTTAAACCAAGGATTTCAAATACAACAATGCAAATGAGAGAAAGGTATTGCAATAAGACAACTTTATTAATTCCAATGAAACAACTTTACATCTATCATATTCCTTGAATGTAAACATATAGATTTCATGTCTTTCTTTCTAATAACAGAACAGAGTATATAAATCTGTCACATTTCAAATTTACAACTTTCATAGCTCAATACAAATGTCTTTCCATTACAAGGATATTTACAAATTTCATCCACTTCAAAGTGGGAAAGGTTACAAAAGATTTTGTTTCTCAAGGTACTGTCAAATTGTATTTTCCTCTGCTCCAGAACAACAACATGCAAGTTCCTTTTTCTTCCAATTTGATCACAACAAAAGTGGGGGAAAGAGAAATCTCTCCACCCAACCAAGATATCCAATGAAGAGGAGAAGCCATCCTTCTTCATTGGCCCCCGAGCCCCAACCACAATGTAATAAAAGGTGTATTTCAACTCATGGCAACAATCAGCTTCCACAAACACACAACATTCTTTCAACATGCTCATTTCAAATTAAAAACACAGTCCATATCAAAACAGTAGTTTACAACTACATGAAAACATCACACAAAACTCAGGCATCTTCATTGCAAGCCAAAGGAGCAAGAGCTATAGGGGAAGCTGCTTATACCTCCCAATGGGAATTGGGCATCCACCTGTAACAAACTACCAATATAATTCATCACACATATCCTTATGCCCCCCCACACTCCCTCCTTATTCCCCCACATATTTCCTTATGCCCCCCATCTCAAGTAAGAAATGCAAGCTATTTATTTTCCATGGTGGATCCCAATCCCAAACTCCCTCCACAAGAATTCTGATGCCACTGGCATTCCCTTATGCCCCCCACATGGATTCCCCATAGCCTTCTCCTACACCATTCCTATGGTAGTCTATCCAAACAGCCAATAAACACACAAACATTCACCATTCACACAAACACAAAAAAAATAACAACATAAATGAAGAGATAAGCTCCTACCTCTCCATGGTAGATTTTGTTTCCAACACAACAAGCTTTCAATGTCAAAACACAGTCCCAAAATCAGCAACCAACTTCCTAACTTCATGTAAAGTTCTTTCCAATCTCCTTCCAAAATGCAAGAGCTCCAATCAAGGAAAGAAAATTCATCCCCAAGGAAGCATGTAAAATGTTTCAACAACCCAAAACAAAACAAAGAGTTTCAATTTTATAGAAGAGGGAAGAGAAGAGGATGAGGTGGATCCATGTAGGATGCCACATCACACATCCTCAACTCCAACACAAAAGTCAAATTCATTCTCCAATGCACAATAAAGAGGTGGGTGAAAATATGACAAATTTACTTACACACTCCAAAAATCCCACACCCGAAAGGACTGAATTTAATAAAATGTAAGAAGAGTGCAATTAAAACATGCAACTTGATCTTATAAAAATGCATTAAAAAGGTCTAAAATCAAACCCTCCAACCATAGGTATGGTTGGTAAATAAAATTAAGAGGTATGGGACAAGTTTTACTTGTCCCACAAGCCTCCAAAAATAGCCTCCAAGGACAAATTCGAATTTCCAAGGAGGTGGAGTGTTTCATACTCCAAAATATGACTTACACAACTCTTACACATACTTACACATCACTTACAACATTTAACACAAGGGTCAACAACTTTAATAATTACTTTCTTATGTCCCAATTTAATTAATTAACTTTTAAACCATATGTTTTCTCACATTAATCTACCACAATTTAATTAAATAAAAGAAAGGGACACATCACTAATAAAATACATACAAATAATAATAAAAAGGAACCACATTAATAAAATACACAAAACCCCTTGGTCACATTCAAAGGTGATCCCCCCATGGGAATCCCTAACACTAACAAACACACACACAAACAAAACTAGTTGCCATGGTGACCTTGTTGAATTCATCTAGAATTCCAATGTGGTTGGTCTCCAATCCCCCGATGTTTGTTGTGATATTTTAACCTGTAAAACACAAATACCTCCTTCGGCCTCATGGCCATATCAGAACATCCAAAATGAATATAAATAAAATCACAAAATCATCTATGCATATGAATCACAACAACATCAAGGTAATCAACAATATCATTTGCATAATTTATATCAACAACTATATCATCATCAATAATTTCCATTTTCTAGGTCTACTCACAATATATCAAATATCACATGTCCGAACAACATCTAAAATATAACCATGTCAAATAGTATATCATCATCCACATATAAAATGTCTCTAATAATCATCATGCATCATAACTGAATCAAGATCAACAATAATCCATGATCCAACATCTAACATCATACTAAATCAAAACCATAATAATGTCCATAATGTAATCAACAGTATCATGATTAGTATCAAAAGGTGTCAAAGGGAAGTGGGCACTACAGTTTCAAAAGAAACCCATGTGGATGTATTTTCTATAGGGGCGGAGTCCTAATGTATATTTGTACATTTCCTTACATGATCTGATGTAGTGTCATATGTATTACAATGTAAGTAATAAAACTTTATTCCTATGATTGTTACTGATTGTATTTGTGTGTAGAATATGTGGGCGTTACATAGAGGTTGAAGTTCCCGTTATTAGGATCATTTTAGCCTAGAGAATCCAGCCATCTTATGCATGCTTTAAAATGACATTCAATTATTACCAACAATAGTTAGAGTTATATGCATGTAGGTTGATAATTATCGCGAATTTCCTTGGAAAAGTATGTGTTCCGATGTATCATCATAGGCAAGGATATGCATTTACATGCTTGCAATACATAACACAAATAAGAGTAAGAAAGGCGTTGATGGTCTTACATACATTCATGAAGTTGATTCTTTATGGACTCATTATGACATAGTTTAACAGTCTGAACCAATTAGGAGTTATGACATTTTTCCCATATGTTGAATGAATCATTGTCCATGATGATTAATTTACTAATCATACTTTAGCAATCATTACAAAGCATGGGTATTATATCTAATGGTCACAGGGGAAAGTGATTTCATTTCATATCTTCTAAACTTGCATAAGTTTCAAGTCCATAAAACAAATTATATTACCGGCATTCCATAATAACATGGAATTTCACCATTGATAATTCAAATAGTCTGCTAATATCAAAATTTGACCAACATGGTGACCAGTTTCATGGAAATTAGAATCATATGGTCCATGTTATAAATGGTCAATTGTGGCACAAAATAGACTACATTATTCAATCAACATGTTACTTAGCATTCTGACATTATCAAGAAAAGCCAATGTATTTCAATTCATGGTCATGCCGTACCCAATCTAACTTATCTTAGGCGTGATAGTTCCATCCCAGATCCTTGGGCCTATCTTCTTACGGGGGTTCCTGGAATCCTTTCCTAGCATGTCGGTAATTACTCTTGCCACCTGAATCCTTTGCATACAGATGAGAAATCATTGTCTTACTTAAGGTTTGAAATCTCAACTTACTGGTCACTAGCCATATTTAGTTGAGATGAACCTGGAAAAGGATTCTTCCTTTCAAACCTATCATTCTTACCAACCAATTTCAAAGTTGACATCGTTCATTGATATCTGGTTAAACCCTATCTAGCAACATATTTCCCCTTAATTAAGTTGAAATAGAGGCCAATATTGATGCCTTCAATTTCCAATGGTTAGAATACAATGAAGGTGAATTATGAATCTAATTTGATCCACCCTCCCATTTCATGAGTATCTTCTTAGCAAGTTTGGTTTCTTTGTCTAAGGGGTAATTTCAAACATGCTTCCATATTTAATGGCCCTTACTAAAAATTTCACTACCTATTTTTATTGTGTTAAAGCTCATGACTAAAGTTTTATGTGTGAATTTCTCACAAGTCTGATACTATGAGACAGAGCTTTAGTTGAACTCTTCCATTACCAAAACTTTTGACCCAGTATGGAGGTTACTTCATCGACTTGATGATGCTAATTATGAAATTCAAATATCTTACAAGTCCCCTATTGAATCTCCCTGAAAATTACCGATCAGTTGAAGTCATGAGGAATAAAATTTTATTGATGTTCATGTGCCTTATGTCCCACCTATTAGATCCACCATTGAGCCTAGATCGTTAGTAGTATTTGCCCATGCATTGGAGAACATATATCTCACGGATGTTAATTGCAAGTAGTGCGTACAATTAGTTAGTGATCACCTTCTTTAACCATCTTCCTAAGCAGTCTACGAGTCAAAAGGCATCCTAGTGCTTCCTCGCATGAATTTGATTTCCCTAGCACCCAAAGGTAGATCACCTTGGAAACTAGGGTTTACATCTCTACGTGTCATGGTGTCCAGTTCTATGAAGCAAAAGATGATAGCCTATATGGGCTCATTGAAATTGACATACAATCATCGATAGGGGCAAGGACCCTTCGACATTACCTTTTTTAATGTTTTTGAGGTTTCATTTAGAAATCATATATTTATCTCCAAAAAGATAAAGATCTTCTTGGTTAACCCAATCCTCCATAAGTTGGGATACTTGGTCTAAGTCACTTATGTATTCTTGTCTAACAATATATGTTTGTATTATTAATATGATAACAATTAGAAGTAATCTAAGTCTGACCAAATAAACACCAATCATTTCCACATGGTTAAAGGTCAATGGAGAGATAAATTTGGCACAATTGTAATCAATTCCAAGATAGCAATGAAGGAAGATCACATTTCATCTACGAGTAGTTTTAGGAGGCATGTTTTAGAATGTAAAACTATATGCGTTTGCCATCACTTATGTGTTTAGGTTATGAACATAAGATCTTAAGGAGAAATATGGGAATTTTCATAAGTATAAATGATATGCCTAAAGCTCCCCATTGTAAGCCTTCTAATAATTTCAATCAACATCAAAACTATATCCACAGGCCCGCTCCAATCTCGTATTAGTCTTCCATAGTGAAGGAATGTCCCAGCCCAAATTTAAAGCTTGTGTAATTAAATACCATTAGAAGGTTCATTTATTAATGAGCAAAATTCATGTAAAATATAGTCACCTATCATAAACCTGTTGTGAATTTGCCAACATGCTTCTTTGCTTATATGAATAATTCCAAAGGGATGATTGTATTTGTAATAACTTTATAACAAAATGTTTACCTCGCTTGTCTCTAAGGATAAATTGGTCCTTTAACCTTGTCATTGACGATGGTCATTGAAGATGATTTCAAAGTCATGTTATATGGGGTCCACTTATAAAAGATACCAAGTAATCAGGGATGATGCCAAGATTTCCAATTACCCACAAATGGTGGAATACAAGAGCTTTCCCTTTAGTCCTTGGCAACTGAGCCTCTTTCAATTCTATGTAGCTAATTCCCTATAGATTTCAAATTAATTTTTTATTTTTATTTTAAAATTCCATGGTCACATGATCTTATGCCTAGTGACCTGCATAGGCACTAAAATAGGCTAGAAAAAGTGCCTACGTTGATGATTTACTCGTCAATTTTTGGCACTGGTGATCATGCTCATAGTAGCTTAGACTAGCCTCAAAATTAAGTTACCAAAATTTCCTAACGGTCACTACCCTCAAAATTATCCTGGCACCCACTAGCCTTGAAACATCCTAGCAACCGTTAGCCTGCAAAAATGGCTAAAATAGTCACAAGAAGTGACATTCAATTTTTTTTCAATATTTTTTCCCTACTAACCTCATCCAATCCTTGATCTAATAAATCCATTTTGAATATCTCCTCAAGACTTTCCCAATGGTACTAAGTTTTCTTGATTTAGAGATGTAGAAAGAAAGTTATGCTTATTTTAAATTTACATGGTTGAGTGAATTATGCCTAGTAGCCGCTAGGATTTAAAATATACCAAAAAATGTTTCTATCTTTTGCTAACCTCAAAATCAGTAGAAAAATGTTCCTAGTAACTGCTAATATCAAAATTAAGTTAGCACAAGTGTCTAGCAGTCACTAACATCAAAATTATCTTGATAACACCTAACCTTGAAACATCAAAATGACCATTAGCCTACAAAAATGGATAAGATAGTGTCATAAAGTGACATCTAAATTACTTTTCCTATTTTTTCTCTCTTAACCTCATCAAATCGTTGAACTAATAAATCCATCATGAATATAATCTCAAGACCTTTCCAACGATATGAAGTTTCCTTGATTTGGAGTTATAGAAATAAATATATTCTCATTTGAAGTTTGCATGGTTGGATAAATTATGCCTAGCAACCGCTAGGCTCCAAAATATGCCAAAAACATTTCCTAGCAGCCGCTAACCAAAATAAGTAGGAAATTTTTTCTAGCAGCCTCTAGCCTCAAAATTAGGTGAGAAAACGTTCCTAGCAACCACTAAGCTCAAAATTATCCTGATGACTATTAGCCTTGAAACATCCTAATGACTATAAGCCTGTAAAAATGGATAAGATAATAACATGAAGAAGCATCCTAATTTTTCCCTATTTTTTTCCATCTTAACCTCATTTAATACTTAATATGATAAATCCATCCTGAAGATCTCCTCAGGACCTTACCAATGGTACAAGTTTCCCTGATTTGGAGTTATAGAAAGAAATTTATGCTCGTTTGAATTTTGGATGGTTGGGTGAATTATACCTAGTCACGGCTAGCCTCCAAAATAGATTAGAAAAGGTTCCTAGTGACATTTAACCTCCAAAATGGGTGTATGAAACTTATTCATGAAAAATTCATCCATTTTTTCTTTATGTTTATTCACTTTAAAGGACTAAATAACAATCCATATGGAGAATGGGAAACATCCCATTCTCCATCAATATAAAAAAAGTTAAGAGAGAATGAGATATTTTTCATTTAGTCTCATCTTTGATATTTTACATTAAGGAAGAATGAGATCCCTCCCATTATTCTTATTTATTTATTTTATTTTGAGGGATAATCAACAAATTTTTGCTAAGGGAGATTAATAGTCCATTTGTATTTTCATGAAAGTGAAAAAATTCCGATTCTCCCAAAATATAAATAACAATTTATAGGGAGAATAAGAGGCCTCTCATTCTCACTCAATGTGAAAAAGAAACTCTATGAGAAAATGAGATGTTTTTATCCTATTCTTTATCAATGTGGAAAATCAAAGCTAATAGAGATTGACGGGTTTTTAATTCTCTCTAATTTTTTATTTTTTTACATTATGGGAGAATGAGAGGCCTCCCATTCTCCTTATTTATTGTCTATAAATTTTAGGGAGAATGAGATTTTTTTTACTATGGGGAGAACGACTAAAACAAAATAGATACATATGGCTAGTGGTCGTTAAGCTACATAAGGCTAGTGACCACTAAGTTACATAAGGCTAGTGGCCACTAAAATGATTATGTTGCATATTTACTTATTTACAAGGAGGGAGAATAAGAGGCCTCCTATTCTCTTAGTTTACAGTTTTACATTGTCAAGGAGAATGGGAATATTTCCACTATGAAGAGATTTGAAGGCATCACAATTTTCCTAAAATTTAAAAACCTTCCTATCCGCCATAAAAATAAATAATAATTGTTATGGAGATTGGGAGGCCTCCCATTCCCCATCAATATAAAAAAATGTTGTAAAAGAATGAAACACTTATCTTTCTATATTCGTAATCTTATTTTTCATTTTTATTGAGTTTAAAGGAATAAATAACAATTGATAAGGATAATGAGATGCCACCCATTATTCCTATATGTGAAAAATCATAGCTAAAAGAGAATTATAGGTTTTTCATTCATTCACCATTTATTCCCCTACTTTAAGGGAGAATGGGAAGCCCCACATTCTCTTTAATTATTATTTTGTAGTTTTTAATAGTGTATTCATCCATTCTTCTTTATTTTTATTAACATTGAAGAAATAATTTAAAATACTTAGGGAGAAAGGAAGACCTCCAACTCTCCCTCAATGTGGAAAAAAACACTCTCCCTTAGTGTGTTTTCCATTCACTCCCAGCTTTAAATTTATGCATTAAGGAAGAATGGGAGGCATCCCATTCTTCTTATTTATGATTTTTAGGGAGATTGAGAAGATTTTCACCAAGGGAGATTAATAGGCTTGCTATTTTAATTGACAGTGAAAAAAAACCTATTCTCCCTAAATAAATCACAACTGGTAGAGAGAATGGGAAGCCTCCAATTCTCACTCAGTGTGAAAAATCAAAGCCATGAGACAATGGGATGTTTTAATCCTATTATTTATCAATGTGCAAAATAAAAACTAAGAGAAAATAAGGGGTTTTTTCCTATTATCCTTATCTATTGTTTTTTATTTTCATGGAGAATGATAAGTTTTTCATTTTAGGGCGAATAGATGACACAAAATAGATACATAGGGAGAGTGAGAAATAACAATTTCCAAGAGTGATAAAGTGAGGTCTCCCATTATCACTCATAATGAAACATCTTTAGAATATTAATTAAAAATAATAGTGAATATTATAAGATGTTAACTTATTGACATTTTTTGTGGAAATGAATTGCATCTCATGGAATGGTAGAAGGCTGAATAACCCAGTGACATGAAGGATTCTAAAAGATATGATTGAAAGATGGAAAATAGATGTGTTATCTGTTCAAGAGACTAAAATTAAAGAAGACCTCTTTTTAAGTTCTTGCAAGTCTTTTTGCAATAGTTCTAAATCTTTTGTCATTAGTTCAAAGGTGCCTTTGGAGGCTTAGATGTGGTGTGGAATCCAGATCGCTATGAAGTAACTCTCCTGGTCAAAATAGTTAATCATATGGTGGAGATGATGAGGGATCTGGAAAATAGAAATATTTGGGTCCTATCTAACATTTATGCTCCTACCCTTCATAAAGAAAGGAAAAGTATTTGGCATCACCTCCTCTAATTTAATTATTCCATCAAATGCTCTTGATGGATTATCTTAGGGGATTTCAATAACCCTTGGACCCTGGGGAAAAAAAAATTGGATCTAAGGAGTACAGTAGGCATGGAGGACTTCAATGACTTTACTGCTTCTTCACAGCTCCATGATATTGATCTTAAAGGTAGCATTTATACTTGATCTAATAGAAGAATTGGATCCCAACATATCGAATTAAGATTAGACATGGTTCTTGTCTTAGAGGAATGGTTAATCTAGGATATCTCTCTTTTTTCTCTCCCTCGGATAGGATCTGATCATAATCTTATTCTCTTACAAATAAAGAATCCATCTAGAAGAAGAGCACCTTTCCGTTTTGAGAAGATGTGGCTCCAAAACGAGGACTTGTATGACCTAATTAATGACTAGTGGAAACTGAAGGTTAACGGAATAGCTATGTATAGACTCTCTAAAAAACTCCACAATGTTAAAGGTCACCTCAAAGACTGGAATACAAAAATATTTGGAAATATCTTTCAGAAGCAAGCGGAAATCCAAGCTGAATTGTAGAACATTCAAAGACAAACAGAGAGTCAGGATTATGAGATGGATTTTGAGGATCATGAAAATGAACAGTCCCTTCTAGCAGAATATCATAACATTATGGGCAAAGAGGAAATATTCTGGAGGAAACAATCTTGAATTACTTGCCTAAAGGAAGGGGACAAAAATATAAGACTCTTTCACTTGTCCACCTTAAAACATAGGGTTCAATAGAATTAATAAAATTATAAATGAAGAGGGTGTCATGGTGGAAGAAAAGGAAGAAATATCTGAAGAGGCTATCTCCTTCTTCTGTAACCTGCTAGCTAATAACAACGAGCCAAATTTGAGTAAGGAGCAAGATTTTTTAAAGTGCATTTTGTCATTGGTTTCTGAGGAAGATAATTTGGTGCTTTCAGTGATCCCATCTATGGATGAAGTGAAATTCACCGTCAAACATCTCAATCCTAACAAAGCTCCTGGACCGGATGGCTTCCAAGCCTTTTTCTTTCAGCACTTCTGGGACATAATTAAAAATAATGTCTTTGAAGCGGTGAAGGAATTTGTCAAGAAGAAAGTTATGCTGAAAGACATGAACTAAACCTTTCTTTCTCTAATTCTGAATTGTGGTAATGCTATTGCATTAAAATATTTCAGACCTATAAGTCTCTGTAATACTTCGTATAAAATCTACACCAAAATATTTACTCACCGCATACAGCTATTTCTCCCCTCTATCATTTCTCATCAACAAGGGGGTTTTGTCATTGGTCTTCAGATCCATGATGGAATCATTACAATAAAAGAGATGATCCACTTGGATAAGCTTAGCAAGCATGCTGCTCTGTTTTTCCAATAGGATATGGAAAAAGCTTATGAAAGGGTTTCATGGTGCTTTCTTGATAAAATCCTTAACAGGTTTGGTTTTGATGTCTCCTTTAGGAAATTGGTCAACGCTTGTATCTCTAATGTCTAGTTTTTTATTCTCATCATTGGGTCCTCCTTTGGGTTTTTTCCTAGCTCTCAAGGCCCGATGCAAGGGGATCCCATCTCCCCCTTCCTCTTCATTATCTTGGTAGAAGCTTTAAGAAGAAGATTAAATGTTGAAACTGAGAATGGTTCTCTCAAAGGGATCTCTCCGGCAAGGGAGATGAAAAACATTTCACATCATCATTTTGTTAATGACACTTTTTTGGTGGGGGAAGCTTCTATCCTTGAATCTAAGCAAATAAAATCTCTCCTTAATGACTATATGGAAGTTTTGGGAAAAATGGTAAACTTCAATAAAATCTCTCTCTTCTTCATTAATACCATGGATAGTCACTGTAAGAAGATAACAATAATATTGGGATGTGATTTTAAATTTTTCCCTATGTTTTATTTAGGTATCCCTCTTGGGGATAAGAGAGTGTCTTGTTCTGATTGGAACTTCTTAATTGAAAGGTTTGAAAGTAAACTTGCTGGTTGGAAAGCTAATGTGTTATTCTAGGCTGGCAAGATTACCCTTCTCATTAGTTCTCTTCAGAGTCTTCTGGTGTATGCAATTTCCCTCTACCAACTTCCTGGAGGTGTTGGGGATAAACTAGAAAAAATCTGAAAACACTTCTTATGGAGTGACACTGAAAAAAAATAATTCCTTTGGTGGCCTGGGATAGAGTTTGTAAACCTAAAAAGCTTTGGGGACTTGGTCTCAGAGACTAGACTAAAATGAATAAATCCCTTCTTATAAAAATTGGATGGAGGTTAACTATAGAAAATGGAGTCTGGACTAGAATTCTAAAGAAAAAATATTGGATGGATGTTAATGACAAGAGATGGATTTTCAAACTAGCATCCTTCAATGGATCATGCATATGGAAAGCTATTAACTGGGAAAAACAAATTGTGGCTAGGGGTAGCAAATGGAAAGTAGGAAAAGGAAATGAGATAAGCTTCTAGAAAGATAAATGGGTTAGGAATTTTATCCTTAAAGATCAGATTCCCCAAGATTGCTAGTCATCTTGAAGATAAATATGGGGAAAAAAATCATTAACTATATGAATGATGATGATAGCTTTCAGACATGGAAACACATGGAACTAGACAGATAGGAACCCAATGGTCATTTGAGCAGGCTCAATGATTTCCTAAAAAATTAAGTTTCTTCTAACAACAAGGACCAAGATAGAATAGTCTAGGACAAAGAACAAAGTGGTAGATTCTCTTTCAAATCTGCCTATTCCCTATTTTTTTAGGGAGGAACTAGAGAAGAAGGTTTAATTGTTGGTAAGATTTGGAACAAGAACATAACCTCAAAGGTTAATGTTTTCAATTGGATTTCAGTAATGAATAAAATTCACACTATTGATAATTTGGCTAAAATAGGTTTCTAGATGGCCAATAGATGTGTTCTGTGTGAAGCGAATATGGAAACTATAAATCATCTTCTTCTGGAATGCCCTTTTTCACATCTAATGCTTTCTTCTATTCTGGGTTGCTTCTCATTTTTTTGGTTAATTCCTAATGAGATCAAGGATGCTTGGATTTAATGGAACTATCCTTTCTTCGGTTGAGGACTAAAAAATCTCTCAGTTATGAGTTTGGGTCACCTATGGTGGGAATTATGGAAAGAAAGAAATAGAAGGATTTTCAAGAATAAGAAACTTCCTACTAGGGTGACTATAAACAAACTTGTACAGGATGTTAGAAACAATTTTTCTATACTAAGGAAAAATGAAATGGAAATCCTTGACAATTAACTTCATTTCTTTAAGAATTGGAACCTTATAGGTGACCCTAAACCCAAAATATGTAATCCTCACTTACGGATTAAATGGAATTCACCTAGGGATGGTTTCTCTAAACTCAACTTTGATGGTGCTGTGAAAGGTAATCCTGAGAAAACTGGGGCTAGTGGTGTTCTTTGAGACTCCCTTGGAAGATTTCTTCTTGCCTATTTCTTTGACCTGGGCCTCCAATCTAACAATTTTGTTGAGGTTACTGCGATGTTCTGGGCAGTGAAGTTAGCCAAGGAGAAAGGATTAACACATCTTAAAGTGGAAGGGGACTCTTTATATATTATTTCATGTCTGAAAGGAAAATCCCAACCTTCTATTTCTATTAAGGATTTCATAAATAAAAATAAACATCTTGCATCATCTTTTGAGGTCGTATCCTTTCATCATGTGTAACTTGAAGGAAACTCTCTAGCAGATTTTATGGCCAATTTGGGGGTGAATGCTAGGGGTCTTAAGGTGGTTGAGGATTCTAATGTGATGCAAGCCAAATTTATTGAAATTATGAAAAGGGAAGGTTTAACTTATAATACTCCTACAAATGAGGAGGCAATAATTTTTCAGACTTGTGACACCTCTCTCTCATGATTACTGAACTCGTGCTAAATTTTTTTCTAATCCTCGAAGGGGAAGGTTGGATATCTTTGTTTTTGGAAGCGTGAAGATTGGATTGGGGAAGGTAACGATTTACAGAATAGAAAGAAGAATAGAGTCAGCAGCATGGGGGGGAAATTAGTTAGAACTGAACCCATCAAGAGGCAGGAGATGTCCTCTGAGGTGGAAACTCTACTCGAAAAGGTGAGTATGTTGCTATTTTTCAATTTTTTTGCTGGCTACGTTGAAAATGTGAGTGAATCTGTGACAAAAACATGGAATGAAGTCCATGTTCAGGTCAAAAATTTCTCCTTGACCATCTCCCCTAAGCTTATTTCCAAATTCTCGGGGTTTAGCTCTGGAAGGCAGATGCATCTACAAACCTAATTCGGACTACATTTTGGAGATTGAATGCTTCATGCAAGGTAAGGGAACACCTGTCTCTCTTCACAATGGGTATGCTTGGGGAAATATGCCCCATCCTTTTGATGAAATTGCTCATTTTTTTATGTCATACATTACCTTAGAAGGCCGATATAAAGTGATTTATGGTTACCATTTTCCTATGTTGAACCACGTACGTAATGCTAAGCCCTACAATTTCCCTTTCTTCCTTTATACCTCCCTGGTGAAATCTATTGGAATGGTTGAGAAAGGGACCTTCTCCCTTCCTCTACACCAGGGCCTCATCAAATCACTGTTTAGGATGGGTACTCCCCTTTTGGGGAAAAATGAAAAATTTGGGGCCTTCTGTCATTGTTGGCTCGGTGCCTAAGGAGGAAAGTCTTAGTGAAGACCCATTTGGAAATCCTGTGGCTAAACGTACCAGATCCAATCTAAGCCATGGTGTCATCATCAAATGTAGCAGGGTTGAGGAGGACCCTAAACAGGTTGAGGAAGTGGAGATTTTAGATTCGGGTGAAAATAAATATGGGAAATCGAGACTTGTCAGTTTCCAGTATGGACAAGGTTGTTCCTGATGGGGATAACAATGATGAGGGGGAGATCGAGAAAGCTCCAGAATCTATAGATGATAAGCAGTCCAAGAATTCGAAGGATGTCATTGAGATCTTGCATGCTCTGGAAACTACCAAATCTAAATTGTTTATTACACAGGACTCTACTGTCAAGTATCATTCTTTCATGCGGGATTTTGAGCATTATAGGCTTGATACCGATATTAATAGACACAGGATTAGTATGGTCTCCATGGACCTGAAGGATTTGACTGATAAAGTGGAAAAGTTATCTTCTTTGGTCCTTAGTGAACAACTCAAGAATGCCAATGAGAGAATCCTAGAGATGGCTAAGGATATGCTGAAGATGAAAGAAGTTGTGTTCCAGATTCATGATGTCCATCTCCTAAATGTTAAGAGCACCATCCACCATCTCAAGATTTTAGTTGAGATGATTCATTCCATGGAGCTTGCTAAGGAAAGGGAAAAAGAAGGAAAGGGCCCCAAAATGGAGATTCCTGAGCCAAACTGCAAGCTTTGGAAAGATACCATTGATTCCCTTTTCAAAGAATGGAACAGATGCATGAACTCAGTGGGGGACCTGATAAAAGAGTGACACCAAATTTGGGATATTGGTTTACTGTTGTTAGTTCTAAGTTGTTTTGTTGTTAGTTTCTAGGTACTACCGTTATTAGTTTATTTATTTGTTGTTTGTTTACTTTCCTTTATGTTTGTATCTCCTTTCTGTTAGTCTTATGTTTCTTTGGGTTTGTGGTAGGGCTTGAATGGTATATCCCTTGGCATTTTTGTAAGGAACTGGTACCATTTTGTATAGGGTAGGGTCACCTAAACCCTTTTTTACCTCTAAAAAAATGAAAACATTTACCTATAAAAAACATAATATGTCAACATTTATCCTAGTTTCAATATCAATAAAGTTATGTTTAATAAACATTGATAAATTATTACATTAGCTTTACAAACGTAGTTAATTTAGAAATTTATTTTACAAATGCTAGTTTCCTAGTTTCAAAATAATTTAAATTTTCAATTACAACATATTAACTAGGCGACTCAACCTTGAGACTGCTGCTGTGGGGGATGAACCTCTTGAGCTTGATATTGCTCGTGATATGCTGAACATTAGAAGTGCCAGTCCCTGGGAGGCACAGATGGATAACCCTTCTAAGAAATTGGAGGCCTTAGAGACAGAGATTAAATTTCTGAAGGTTGAGGTCAAAAACCTTGCCAAGCAAAAAGGCAAAAAAAGCATGGAGGGGGAAGGGAGCACTAACAATAGTCAGATTGATGACATATACAAAAAACTGACCTCCTTAGACTCCCGCCTTGGGAAGGCTAAGACCAGACATGACTACAATATTGCAGCCTTTAGGGCCATCGAGGAGTTTATCGTGGGTCATGCCAAGAGTGTTTCAAATCTAAGCGGTGTCCCGGCAGCGCTTTGGGGCAATGATAAAGAGAGCAAGAGAACCATTGAGGAGCTCGATAAGATGGATGCTGCTCAAATGACCGCGTTAGGCATGTTTCAAGCTTGGAAAAAAGTCAAGATCAGTATTGATCAAGCGGCCAAGAAGTAGTCCTGGATACTTCTACTGCTCTTTTTTGTTAATATTATTGTTTCTTGGCTGTCGTCTTGCTGTCTTTTTGCCGTTGTTTTGCTGTTAAGTCTTGTCTGTGTAGCTGTTTCTGGGCTACGTTGATTTTGTTGTAACTCTTGAGCTGTGCTATAGCTTCTCTGCTCCTCTCTCTTATTCCGGCTTATAGGCCTTATTTTGTATTCAAGGGTATAGTCCCTTTCAAAAAACTATTTGCCAATATTAAAAAAAACATATTAATTTAGCACTGCTGAAAAACATATTAAAATTTTAATATAACATTTTAACTTCAAAAGTTTATCTAAATGACTACGCCTTAAATAAAATTCACTTTAACTATTTAGAAACTCAATTAATTCCACTCTATTATTATTTAATAAGTATTTATTGTATCTCTTATAAATATTATATTTGACATATGTAAATTTAATTATCACTCAATTTTTACTTCTTGTTACATCATGTTTTATTTTCTATTTTCATTAAAAAGGGGTCTAACTATATTTAATCTATTACTACTATCTTAATATATATATGTATATATATGTATATATATATATATATATATATATAACTTTCATATTCAACCTCCATCATTTTGAATTTCAAATTAATATTATCAAATGCAAACACTCCTTTTTGTATTCAGAAGTAAATATATAAATGTGTAGTAAATAATAACTATCTCACCTAATTTTTATTTTTAAAGTCACCATGATGTTAAAAAGGTAATTATATTCTAAAAAAATAGATATCTCGGATATTTTCATTTTCAAATTTGTCTCGTCTGATTTTGAATTTGAAGGATTTTTCTTTTATAATATAATTATTAAACCCAACCTATTTTTTACTTTTGAATTTTTATCCCACCCAAATTCATTTTAAAATTCATCCTGCCTCATTTACAATTTAAAAATCTACCAAAAACATCTACAACACTATAAAAAGTTTTCTTTAAAAACTAAAACATTTTTTTTCCAATTTCACGAATTTAGTTTTTTCAGGATCACCAGAGGATGAAATGGTGAAATGGATAAATGAATGCAATGTTACATTCATGGTAAAAGTGAAATGAATTTCCAATAATTGAAAGTGATCTCCCAATTAGGAAGATTTGAAATCTCTCTCAATAAAAATGAATGTTCAGTAATGGAAAATAAGATTAGAGAAAAATAAACGTTCAATCATGGTGGTACATACAAAATTTTATAATGATTTGGGAAAAACATAAAGTTTGATCCAAAAAATATTAATTTCAGCTCAACTACATTGGACATTATTTAAGATTATCTTCGAAGTGGAGTATATCAAATTTATATGCACCTCAGTTCCTAGAAGGAAAAGAACAAATACACACTAATAGAAATACAAAGTTTACATGTACCATTTATCTAAATTTTACACATTTATTTGAAAATGATTAAAGATGTTTAAAAACAAAGATAATACGCATAAATATTTCCTTCCTCTAGTATCACTTCCCATTTCTATTAATTTTGATATCTTTTCGTTTATGTGTTCAAAAAGCAAAAAAATCTGCTCACAATTTTTTTATAATGGAGTTTGTCTATAGTACAAAAAACCATGATTAGATAAGAACAATGCCTATAAACATCTTAATATTCTGTTATCTCTTATTTTATTTGTTCAAATATAAACACAAAACCATTTGTTTATATTATTTTTATTATGAAATTTATCGACACTGTAATGAACCATTTCTAAACTCCCCCATTTTTAAATGCAATAAGTGGGAAACAAAAAAATAGAACTTAGAAATTGTGGGTTTTTAATTTCATATTCATATGCATCTTATTATTTAATTTTGAAATAGTGGTATTTTGACTGCATCATTCACATAGACATAATAATAAATAAATAAATAATATAAACCTATATAAAACAAATATCGAGGTTATGAATTTGAGTGAGTGGGAAACTGATGGTAGGGAAATCCCGCTGAGACCTAGGGATCAGGATGCAACTGTGGATGAAGGGGAGATCTAGGGTTGGGAGAATCCTTAATACGGGACCCAAAAAAAACTGTGGAATCTTGGAAAAACCGATTAAAAAATGGAAATTCCTTGAAGAACCAAAATGTTTTCCTCTAGGTGGTTAAGGAAGCATCATGAAGCATTTTTGGAAATCCCATATTCCATTCTATAAAGCACTATAACAAATCTCAACAAATATTTGGTGGGGAAACTTGTGGGTGGGAGACTGTATGATGGAAAAGTGACATGTGAGCATGGGAATCTACAAGTAACTCTTCCTCATACCTGACCTCCCGAGGTTGTGCCAAGATGGCCGGTGAATGTGGAATATATATGGATACAGAAAAACTAGTTCGGTAATCTTATATCCTCAATACGTAATAATTGAATATGAAAATCTAAGGTGAAGAAGGCCCTCCTAACCTGAATTGGTGAAACGGATTGTGTGGATATAATAGCTTTTCGGAGGATCCAATCAATATCGAGCTCTACCAAGATCTTGTTTATTGGTTTTTGGATACGTGCAAAGTGACCTATGCGAGCTTCATATATATTTCTAGAAAAGGTCATGAAAAATGGTGATGAGAGGTGTAGTGGATTCTCTGGAGTTTTATGGACGATTCTCTGGTCTAGTCCAGAAATCCTTAGCTTGATTGACTACTGTGTTTAGTAAGGAGAATTATGTAATAATGTTTGGTGGAAGTGGTGAGAACCTAAATACTAGTGTTCGTAAATCAACATCAATGTCTGATTGAATAGTAGGCCCATTGGGTTGTGGGTCCTATGGATGACAACCATAAGTTTGTGGTTGTGTTGGACCTCATATGGTCATGTGAAGAGTTAATCTCTCCTTCCAATTATCCAATAATCATACTCCTTTTCAGCCTCTATGTTTAGAACTAGAAGTTTTGTACTTTTCTCAGAATACCTTATAGGTGTTTTGGAAACTTGAATGTGTAAGCTAGTATCTATGTCAAGGAGGAGGTCTCCTGCGTTAGGTTATGGAACTAAAGGATTGTAGCCAAATACTTGTTCTCTTTCAAGTCTGTGTACAGTCATATGGATGCCTTATTAAGGAAATATATAGTTAGGATGATTTGACCAAAATGTGTATGCCTTTTCGTCTTCAATATTTAACTCTCTTAGTTATTCACTAATTGCTCATAGGTTTTTTGTTGCTCAAAAGACCTGTATCCTAAGTTATTGATCTATATCAGCTAGTGTTGTGGGGAGATTTGGTTGAGGCACTATTGGTTCAAATATGTATTCTCTGGGCTCTCTAGGTCCCGTGACTGTCATACAAAACAATTCAACTTTTAACTAAAACTAATAAACTAACTATGAAAGATGTATCTACATTATGTATGCATTCTTTTATTTTTGTATTTTTGATGAAGTATTTTAACGAAATTAAAAGAGTAGCTATTCTTATATAATTACAAAATGGAAAACTAATCTAATAATAGAATTAAAACAAACAAAGTAGCCCGGTGTGGCTATTTTCCTGTGCATTTGTGAATTTATCCTAAATATCTAAGCAACTAATTGTTCTAAATTGAAAGACTCTCAATCCTACCTCAGAAGTGAGGAATGAATCATAGTTTCTAAAAAAAATCAATCCCCACAGCTTACCTCGTGCTATCGAGAGTGAGCTTTGACTGAAATAAAATAATTTACTACTCTGTTTGATGCGTTGTAACTAAAAATTTGATAGCTCAAACCTGGCATTTACCGAATAGTGGTAAATCTAGTTGTGTGTGACTTTTTCCCCTCAATGTGATCTCCTCATTCCTTCATGTTCTCTTGAATCTATAAAAATCATGCATATGATAGTATAAGCAGAATAAGGAACTTGAACAATGGTAGATTTTGGACATAGACCAAATACAACATGAGTAAGAGAGAGATAGTGCAAGTGAACAGAGCTTGACTATGTAATTCCTAGCGGGATTTATTGCTGGAATATAACACAAATGCACTGAGAGTTTTAGAAGCTATCTGTTGTGACTAAACAAAACCTGCAACTATAAATGGATTTTGATCTAAGAATGAAACTATCTTTATTTTAAACTGACTTGCATGGAACAACAATGAAGAAAAATGAAACAAGAAGATTGAATGACCTCTTAACAACAAAGGAAGACCAATAATGGATGCAAAACATGAAACTATTGGAATTCTAAGCAAGAAATTCAAAGATTGAATGATTAAATAGATAAAGAGAGGGGCCATTTGTTTGAAAACAAGCTAGCTATTTATAGAAAATGCATTCACTAGAAGGTAACTTGGAATGGAACTATTTTACCATTAAACAAAGTGAAAACACTATTCAAAGGGAAGTTAAAACATAAATGCAAAGCAAAGTATCTGAAAAATGTGGATAGCATTTGAAAATTTATGTTTGATGCGATCGTCAGAACTTTCTAGAAAATGTGAATAGGACCGCCACCCTGTGTAGGGCGGTGGTTACGGGACCGCCACCTTATCCTGGGCAGCGGTCTCGTCACTTAAGACCAAAATGCAATGAAAAAGGGAGGCAGAGGGAAGAACAAAGCATGCAGAGGCTGGGTGAGTCATGTAGGATACAAATGTATAGCTAGTGATCTTTTCTGGATTCTGAAATCCTTGCGAGGAGACCTATATCATCATTGGGGTATGTGTAACATTTTTCTAGTGTTGCAATACCTTACAATTTTGGGTATGTAGATATTACCCCCTTGGAGAAACATCTTAGCCATGGAGAGGCGTAAAATGGTGGATCTGAGTATGGTGGTCCTGAAATGGGGAGTTAGGAGTTATACCTGACGTGCCCGTGTGTCGAAAAGTTTCCATCCAAAATCCCACTATCTGCAAAATGACAAAGGGGACTCAAGTGTAGATAGATAAAATAAATTAAGAAATAAAATTAAATTGATATGAAATGAGGAATTACCATTTGCGTGGGGTTTAGAACTTACCTCCGTCAATGCTCTAACCATGTGAAAGACATTCAAAATTATTTTTAGAAAGTTATATATATAAAATGAACTCACTTTACTATTCATTTGTGCGGATTGATTTGATGTTTTTTTGAGCTTTGGAACCCACGGTGACGGTTTTCGACGAGAGTATAGTAAATTTTTTTTTGGTGAGATAGTGATCATGCCTCTGAGAGAGGAACATCGACCCATGAAGTCTCAGGTTAGTTCTTCTCAATTAATTGTTTTTGAACCTAAAATGTAGAAACGATAAAATCTTTGTCTTGGGGGGGTATTTTTGAAAATATTAGTTTTAAATGAATCTCTAGGGGTGGGCGCCCATAGGGTAAGTCCTTATTTTAGTTAAAATGGTGTATTTTACTTGTTTTTAGGAATTTATAGGGATTCTGAGCTGTTTGTGGGTTCAGGACAGGAATGCCACCCTACACAGGGTGGCAGTTATGGGATTGCCGCCTTAGAAGGTGGTGGTTACGGAACCGCCACTTTGCACAGGGTAGCGGTTTGCAACAAAAAGAAAAAAGAGATGCTTTACTTACTTATTTTTGCATTTTTAGCACTTTTACATGTTTTTGATAACTTTTCCAATCAGATTTTGGTCATTAATTTACTCCTTATTCTGTGTTTTTGGGTGTATGCAGAAGGAGGAATAGATTAGATGGAGTCGAGAGACGAAGTTTGATTGAATCCCACCAGTGTTAGAGGCATTTAACTCAGGCAGAGCAAGATACTCTTTAGAGGGATAGAAATTTGGAGGATTGCACATGTCCCTCACATTGCACCTGATAGTAACATACTATATGACTTATTTTCATACTGGGATGCGGATCAGAAACACCTTCCGATTACCAGGAGTTAGGGGTGAGTGGTCCATAACCTTGGAGGATGTTTACTGTATACTGGGGATTCCAATCCTTGGGAGGCAACTATCTTTTAAAACAAGCTAGTATTGAGATCTCAGGTGGTTCAGTGGGGCCACTTATATGGGGGATGTCTATTGTTTCGATGGGATCGAAGAAGGGGGTGAGGGTCTGCTTCATTATTGAGTCTAGACATTCCTATGCTCTGTAAGGATATTATGGGCATCCTTGATTCGATATTGATTAGGGACAAGGGAGGGGACACCCTCTTATATTGTTGGGCCCCATTATTACACAGATTGAGGGCCATAGACGTGTTTACGCTTGGGGATTAGACATCCTTGGGGCCACATACCACAATTTGTACAGGGTGGTCCAACTATAGGGATAGTCACTGAGCTAGTCCACTCTTGTCATGAGTTGGGTGTATGAGCATATCATTCTGCATGGGAGAGGGGTACGAGGCAGAGGATCCCGGGGAAATCAGGAGTGGCGAGCGTGGAAAAGGAGGGTGACTCTGATCATCAGAGGATTTGCCTCTCTCAGGATTTATGGGGAGATGGCGAGTCTGTCGTAGGCCGTCACATTGCTCCAGATATGGGAGAGAGATGCTAGTCAGCAGCAACATCAGTAGTAGGTTCAGGATCCTAGAGACTCTTCCTGGAGCCCTGGAGATCCAAGTGAGTTTCTACTCTTCTCTTGACTTTATTTTAGTTAGAATTGTCTTAGTTGTTATTTCCTTTAGTTGTTTTGTTTATTCTTGGTTTTATTTTTGATCAGTTTTCTAACTTTTTTTCTCCTTTATTTACAACGACTGCTGATGAGTGGCGAGACTTGATTCATTGAGTATGCATAGATACCTTGTTACTTCCCTCAGAGAAGATTCGTGCTGAGCTTTCTTAGGATGTTGGAGAGCCTTCAGTAGTGGGTAGGCATACCGATGTTTCTGCCCCTTTCTGGAAGGTGGAAAATATCATGACTTCTCTCTATGCTGAGGTTACTGGTATAGGACAGCTAAGCGCTTGATGAGGAGGAGTCATTCTCATAGTGAGATGGCAATCGCTACTGGCCGTGACCACGAGCCCTCAGTGCATTCGGAGCACCGGCGTAGCCGGAGTCTTAGACGTGGTAATATGCCCTCTAAGGGATCCCATAGGGCTTGAGAGGTCATTGTTGTATGTTTTGTTAGATATTTACATGAGTGTTTTTGTACTTTTCGGGCTCATTGAGCATTTTGACCATGCCTACTGCATGATGGCATTGTATATAAAATTTTATTTATATATATATATATATATATATATATATATCTATTTGGATCTAGACTTTTGGTGCCTAGATTTCGTGACTTGTTTCCACATGTATACTAGATATTTTTTTAGAGTATTTGTTTTCATGCTTTTCAGAATGTATGCAATGGATGAAAAATAATACTAAACAAAATGTTTTACTTTATACGCTTTTGTAATGCTGATATGAGATGATACAAATTTATGGGAGTATTGAACTTTTGAATTCTTTGGGAAATGTTCATAATTTCTTCTTATGTTGGCAAAACGTGATGAATTTATAGTGATAAATAAATGAATTTGGCCCATTCCCAACTCCACACAACCAGTAAGATGTGAGGGCTCTACACAAAGACTTGGGAAGGGCACAAATTATATGAGTTTGACTGAATGGAATGATAAGGGATAGACAAACCAATATCAGAAACCAAACTTAGACCTGCACACTTACCCTACTCAAAACTACCAACAAGCTCAGCAGGTCACTTATTTTTAAGTTTATCTAGACTTCGATTCAGAAATGGAAACCTGGTTGACAAAATTGGGTTTTGAGGATTTGATCTCTTTGGAATTTGGACATTTGTTTTCTCTTAAAATAATTTGATTTGTGCTTATAGCATACCAAGATTTGTTAAGTTGTGTGAATAGACCCCCCACACCTTGCCTCATGCCACTAGTAAGAAGCATGGGTTTTATCACCAAAGGTACGGATATAGGCGAGTAAGGGAATTTCTTTCCTTTCCCAAACCTCACACCACCAGTAAGAGATATGGGCTTATCACCGAAGGTTGGTGGGGCAAAGAAGTGTGTAAAATAAAATATTCTGTTTGCTTGGCACTTTTGATTCTCATCTAGGATTTTGAAATTTCTGATTTGTTCCTTTCTTTCCAAAGAGGTATTTAAGAGGGATAGATGTGACACCAAGAAGCTTCTAGAACAAACCGCTAGGTAAGGACAACTTCACGTAGTAGAAAGAAAGAGACAAAACCTTCAACTGTATGCAGGCCTTGGTATGGTTTTCGAGTCAATACTTGTCTGTCAAACTTGATGAGAGGATTTGAAATTAGATCTGATGATGTTCGAGGAGATGTGATTTGAATGCTTTTGCCAATAATTTCATAAATTTGTAACAGATTGCTTAAGAGTAAGGTTCCTTGGACTACATGTTGATTATGAAATGAGTGCACAAAATGAAATAGTAAGATTACTAATGCAATGTAGGTAGCTGATAATGTATAACTGGTGATTTTGATGCCTCATGCATAAAACTGTTTAAGATGTAAGGAATTGATAGTTTCATTGAATTCGTCACCTTCTAGTGTGCACAAGAGATATGTAATCATTTCTACAATAGTCTTCAAGCATGACTCAGTATGGGCCCAACCACTTGGGTATGGAAACTTTCTTCCTTCGCCAATTTTCTTATCAATATGGCTATTTAGTCTTAGAACTAGATCTCCCTCATATATTTCTCACTCATAGACTTTTTTGTTATACTTCTGGCACATTCGGTCAGCATAGGCTATGTGCCATTGTTCAACGTTTAGCCTGGCCTTGTCAAGGATTTCCAATTGAGAGAGGTGTGCCTCCATATAAGCTTCTTTATCCAAAATCCCTTGTAACGAGATGCGGAGACTGGGTATTTCAACCTCAAGTGGGAGAAGTGCTTCTGCCCTAAATACTAGTGACAAAGGGGTTTCTCCTGTTGGTGTTCTTATTGAGGTTGGATGGGCCCACAAGGCTGGATATAGTTTTGAATGCCAATCTCACTAGTTCTGCTTGACTGTTTTGAGGAGAATAGCCTTTAATGTTTTGTTTGTTGCTTCAGCTTGCCCATTGGCTTGAGGGTAGTAAAGAGAGGCCGTGTGATGGTTTATTTTGAATTTGCTACATAACTCATAAACCTCATTCATTTTTAAAGGATGTGCCATTATTTGAGATAATGACTTTTGGGACACCATATCTGCAAATGATTTGGTTTAGAATAAATTTGGCAATTACTAAACCTCGTACGGTGGTGAGGGGCATGGCCTCTACCCATTTGGTAAAATATTCCATGGCTGTAATTATAAATTATGGCCATCGGTTGATGAGGGAGAAAATTTCCCTATCAAGTCTAGACCCCATGTGGAGAAGGGCCACGAGGTTGCTATTAGCTGCAGGTATTGTGCTGACATGTGAATCTTATGAGAGAATTCTTGGCATTTGTAGCACTTACGTACAAAATCTACTACATCATGTTCGAGAGTGGGCCAAAAATAGCCCATCCAATGTATTTTGCGAGTAGTGGCATGACCACCGAAGTGGCCTCCACATATCCCAATGTGGAATTCATAAAGAATCTTCTTAGATTCTTCTATGTCAAAGCATCTTAGAAGCATGCCATAGAAAGCTTTATGATAGAGTAATTGTTCTAAAACAACATATTTCATGTTGATAATATACACGTGTGAACTACCTTCTTGGGGCTCGAATACCTGATAAAATGACATGAATCATCATTAGGGACATATAGAGATGAGGGGCCTGGTTTCGATGAAGTATATACACTCATTAGGAAAGTCCAGATTTACCAGATCACATCCATCTAGTGGATTGTTAGCTAACTAGTCTACAATGATTTATCCCTTAACGGGTTTTTGGTTTATGAATGTTAACTCAAATTCACCCATTAAGTTTATGAAACGCCAAGCCTTTTTAGATAAAGACCCTTGCATGAGGAATGTTTGTAAATGATCTAATTTTACAATGAACCTAATTTCTTAGTTCAACATATAATGTCTTAAACATTTTTGTTGCAAAGACTATACCAATGCATTCTCTCTTTGCCCTGTGTATAACATGTTTCATAATCAAGACAATGTTTATACTATATGTAATAGACCACACATTCTTGTTTATCATTGTCTTCTTGAGCCAGCATGCAGGCTAGCAAGACATGAGTGGCTCGTGAGTATACGATTGACTTGTGGTCTCTTTTGAGAGGTTGAATTAGCATGGGTGGAGACAACAAGAATTGTTTAACTAGGCTTTGAAGTCCTCCTTTCTATTATTCAGTCTTTTGAATCAATGCTATAGTCTTTCTTTAATAGATTGTTGATTGGATGAATGGGCCTCAAAACTTAAATCTGGGATGCAACCTTCATTGCTTAGCACCAAGTTTCCCAAGAAATGATCATGATTCCAGACTCATCTCATGGTGGGATCATTTTGAGAACAGCACTGTATTTTTGCTAGATCGACATCAACAAAACTCATGAAGATATAATGTAGCCCATATAAGTTTCTCTCCTATCACACCAAACATAGCATTTCTTTGCATAGAGTTGGCTAATGTGATGCCATATTCAATTAATGTGTGAGAGGATGATATAGAGTACTTTTTCAGATGATCACAAAATTTCTTGGGCCTTGGCCAATAAGTCCTACATAGGATTCCATGATTTTATGGATAAGATCATGGAATATGTATGTCATTGGCCTGACTACATATGTAGCGCCAACATTCTTAAGACTGAATGGCATGACAGTGTATCAATAAGTTCCCCATGGGAGTTATGAATGTAGTTAACTTGGCTTGATCCTGCTTAGATATTTTAATCTGATTATACCCTAAAAACCCATCCATGAGGGACAAATATTTCAAATCTGGTTGTTGCATCAACAATAACGTTAATGGATGGTAACAATAAGTCATCCTTGGGACAATCTTTGTTAATATCCCAAAAATTTATGCAAATGTGTATCTTCCCATTCTTTTTGAGAACATGGACGATGTTAGATACCCATTGTGAATAGTCAATTGGTTTGATGAATCTCACTTTGGAGAAGTTTTATTACTCTTCTCTTTTACCATGAGAGCAACATTTGGCTTCATTGGTCTTGACTTTTGATTTAATTGGTTTTGCATCTAGTTTAGTGACAAGGTTATGTACCGAGATGTGTGGTGCAATGCCCGTCATTTCTTTATAGTTAAATGTGAAATCCTTTTGATGTTTTTTGACAATGTGGGCATGAATTTTTCTCTCCTCCGGAGTTAATGAGGATCCCAACTTCAAAATTTTTGGTTCTTCCTTCTGTTCCAATGTTTATGTCAATGGGTTTCTTCTATTAAAGAAGTGTTACCTTCTTCAAATTTAGGTGGAAATTGGGGGTATGTTCCAAGCTTTCTCTGTCTTCTATCTCATAGATATGACACCAGATCCTTCTATGGAGGAGACTCTACCATGGGATTTCCAAAATAGGAAGAGGAATGTGGTATTAAGGAGAGATCCACTATGCGGTAAGCAAGGTGTAGCTCTGCATAACATTTAGATATTGTTAGAGTGACTCTATCATTGTCAAAGATGATCCATGAAGAGAAAAATCATTCTGAATGCTTCTCCATTAGTTTTTTGTTGATATTTTACGCACTAATGGTTATAGTATGAAGTGATACTGTGAAATTTTGTATCTTCCAACTCACTATGTTCGGAGTGAAACAGGAAGATGCAGGTTGTACATATTTGGAGTCTGTGAACTAAGGTTCTGATTCTTGTGGGATTGACTTCAATTGATATGAAGTTAAATACCTTATTTAGATAGTAACACTGAAGTTTTATATAGTTGTAAATGTTTAGCCCTTGTTTCATATACCTCGGAGACTTGGTTTGCAACTAGTTACGAGTCTCCTAGAACTCTAATGTCATCGATCATTACATTCTTTTGGCTAGGTTGAGGCCAAGGAGGAGAGATTCGTACTCATCCCCATTGTTTGTACATTCAAAGTTTAATTTAAAGGTGAAAGGTAGGATCTTTCCCTTAGGTGAAGTAAAGACCACTCCTGCCCCAGGATATCCAAAGTGACATCTAGCCACCATCGAAGTGAAGAGTCCAATATTTAGCTTGGAAAATAGATGGAATTTGGGGTATTTTTCATATCTATTTCTTTTGCTTTGGTTACTTCTACCATAAAAACTTTGTCATGATGGAAGAGAAGCAATTCCAAGGGTGCATCCCATACCCATAGAATCAAATGGTAGGAAAATAGGTAAGTCTTTCTCTAGTAATTCAAAAATTCATTGTGGTAGACCTTAGTGACACTATTTTCTACAGATATTGGTCTCATTTTTTCCAGTGCTGAAATGTCTTCAACTAGCCTTTGTAATTTCCAATTCTGTGGTGGGTATCAACTTCTCTTTTGGTTTTGAATTAATCATGGTTTGATGAGTTGATTTTTTGGGGAGTTCAAACTTTGTAGTGGACTAATTCTATGGTCTTCTTGAGGTTTAAATCTAAGTTGGTATAATCGAAGGGCTTAGGGTCACCTTTGTAACACTCTAATTTTGCAAATTATCTTGGGTGAATGTTTTACATGCTGTTATAACTTCTGAAATGAAGGCAAAAATGTTAAGATATGTTCTGATCTTAAGAGAATGTGTTGCTAACTTGAATTCTTGCATGCTAATGATTTATGGCATAGGACAGCATTTATTGTACTTGTGTGTTTGCTGATATGACTGACAAATTGTCGTATAACTTGCTAAACTCTCGTGGCTGATTGACAGCACACCTTGAATCAATTTCATTGATCCAAAGTGTGCTGAGGGCTTCTGGTGATTTCAGTATTGATTTACTCTTGAGCTGAATCGTAGGTTGATATGAACTGTGGAACACCTCATTGCAGGTATGGGGCAGCTGGCACGTAAATGCCAACAATAAAGGTTCGATCCTTGAACCCTGTACTATTGAACTTAAAACCTCGTGATCCAAGAAATGACTGAACACGGGTGGCCTTGGCATCTGCATTCAAAGGACGTGAATGTCCTGTACAGCATAGGTACGAGAGTCAGTTGAGAGATTGGGTTAGGAGTTGATTAGTGTTAGTGGTTAGTATGAATTAAAAACCCTAAACTAATCCTAAGTCCTAACATGCATCCTACACTACTATCCTAAGTGGATTTTTAAATTACAAAAAAAAAGGGGGGAAATGAACCTAAGTCCTAATAACCTAAGGCTAAACTAAGACCTATGTTGAACACTTTATGTACAGCCTAAACTAATCCTAATCTAAAAGGGCGATGCGCAGACCCTTGGAGGGAAGAGGATAAGGATGAAGGGGGTATTCATTGGCATTTAATGGAACAGTCCATACTGTGGACAGCGCCAGTTTTGGCGGGGCAGGTAAGTGAAATAGAGGCATCTATTTGGAGATAGAGCCAAAATTCAATTTTTTGCTATGTGGAAATTTGAAAATTTAGAGTTCACCAACTCAAGGTAGGGCGGTGGCGTGGGAAGTTAGGAAAAAGGCAGAGCCTTTAATTGCATTGATTATCTCTTGGTCTTCGTGACTAGTTCGCCTTAGAAAGTGTATGAGGGAAAATTGATTTTTCATTGTTTCGATTTGGACTTTTACAAATTTGCTCTGCATTTGGTTTCTTCTAGTCTAGTTCAGTCAAACCAGCTCTTTGGAATTTGATCACTGTGCTTGGGAGATTTTTAAGGCTGTTGCTAAGCCTGAAGAAGAAAGGAGCGCTAGGAATTTCTGTGTTGTCGCTGTGGAAGGAAAATAACTTCGGCAAACGACAGCTTTCTTTGAGCTCTGGAAAAGAGATTTCAGGCATGTTAAGCCCTTCTCTTTAAAAATTCTTTGCTTTGATTAAGTGTTTCATTAAAACAACCTTGCTCTTGGATTTTGGATTTAATGTGCATTATTGCTGTCGAGTCGATTTGAATTGGATTTTGCTGGTTCTTGCTTTCTTTTCTTTGGGAAATGATAAGAAGACATTGTCTTCTGGTTGCTCGTGCCTTGACTGTGTTTGCATTGCTCGAATCGAGTTGGAATACCTGAATGTACTGTAGCTGGTTGTTGATAGTTATTGTGGAAGTTTGAAATAGACATTTTCTTTCTCTGTGACATGCTGTAATGGGAATTGTGAACGAGGCAGTGTGTGATTGTTCTCCTTCTGGTGTAATCGTTCTCCTTGTCTGCATGAACTGTTTGTGAACTATCCTTGCATAGGTTAATGCGAGTGCATAACACCTCCATATCTATGCTGAAGTTGTCTTGACAGAAATGGGATCACTCTTGTTTACTATGTGCTGTCATCGGGATCTATACATGTTATATCTAGTTCTTCTCGAGCTACTGAAGGACTATCGTTCTTGCTATGCTTGAAGAACTGGAATGAGGGAAACGATAGTTGTTTGAAGTTATTTCTTATTGAATTTTTTTTTAAGGAAATGAGATTGCTCTTCCTTCTACTATTTTGGATCCTTTGATGGAAGTGGCATTCGGGTTTTCTATGAGTAATTGAACTCGAGTTGAATGAAGTAATAGCAATATTTCCATTGCTGTGCCTTTTCTTATTTAGGAAATGAGTGAATACACTTTCTCTATCTGCTGTGTTTTGATTAGGAAAAAGTACAACATTGTTTTTCCTGTCTGAGGTTATTGATGGATTGTGTTTCCCTTGCTGTTAGGAAGAAGATGGTTTTATTGTGTTTTTTTTTTATGCTGTTCGGTCTTCTCTGTTTAAAAGAAATAAGACACGGTTCTTTTTCTTTCTGTTATTTCGTTGAAAAGAAATAGCATTTCTTTTCTATCTTTAAGAGATGGGTTTTTGAGTTCTATCTGAGTAATGCGTTTGACTCGGTTAGAAGGATATGTTGTTAATACAATTATTGACTTTGTTTCTTCTTTTATGTAAAATGGACGAATACTTGATTTTGAGTAATCCCTGGAAGCTGGAAAAGAAATAGTCTTTCCTTCTGAACTTGATAGTGAATATATATTGTTTTCTTGACTGAGAAGGTATGATGATTAATGTGTTTATCTGGATGCTGGTTGGATCTATTAGATCAGAATTGTTTTCATTGTTTACGACTTAGCCTTGGATTGCTGAACAAAAGAATAAATGCAATAAGAAATTTTGTCTTGCTGTGTTTGGGACTGTCTTGACTGTATCAGATTTGGATGTATTTAACACCTCTGTACAAAATGTTTACTTTGATAAAGGTAATGACAACTGATTTTTGCATTCTGGAGTTCTGCATATTATCATGAACTTGAAAAAATGGATTCGGGTAGAATCATTTATTGGAAGGGAATTCTTCTTCTGTCTGATGTTTTGATTTGGTAAAATCCATAGTCAGGTGGTTATTGGACTTGTTGTAGGTAACAACAATGAATAAAATTTTATTTTGAATGGAATGCGTTCATAGAATTAGGAAATCATGTGAATAATTGATTGCATGATTATATAACTGTTTATCTGTTTAGGTACATACAGTGAAAGAAATATGGTTTCTTCTAGTACGGTAAATATATAGTATGCATCCTTATACTATTTGATCTATGATAAATACGATGTTGTACTAACCTGTTTCGGATTTTCATATGAGCCTGATTCAAATGAAGTATGGATAGGGATGATGAATTCTTCCCTGTTTTCATTTAAAGCTGATTATAAATGAAATTACTCTTACTGCCGGAAAGTGAATTCTGAATGGATTTTGTAAGTTTCACTCTGAACTGTTATCTTGATTTGTGTCTCGTTTGGATTCCATTTTAGGACAGTCATGTGGAAAGAAATAGGGATATGGATGAATGACTTGGAAAAATGATCTGTTCTTCTTTCATTCAGTTGGAAATCTATAATTCGTTAATAATGAATTTTGTAGTGCTTAGATATGAGCAACTATATGCATTGTTGTTCGCTTTCTTGTCTGTGCTTGATTGCTTGGAATCTAATATGATGCATGAACTGAAAGGAAAGTAATGGATTTACGTTTCAGTTCATTTTACCCTTTGCATTTATTATTAATGAAAGGTGTGGAAAGGATAACAATATGTTATATCAGCAGTAAGCTACTTGTATTCCTAACTTTACAAATATTGTAATTTGAGACTTGTAACGGTTATGTGGAAAATGGGACAACAGTTCTTTGGCTGATTATGATTATATTTTGATAGTTCAGTTGTTATGCTGATCTTTCTTTTGTGCCTATTTTTTGATTAATGTCTGACTGTCGTTTCATAAAAGCAGGGTTCTTTTATTGAGACAGTTAGTTGAAGCACCTCATTTTAATGATAAGTGCTTAATATGCTCAGTTCATTGAACTGACCCGTGCAAATCATTTTGCAGATGGAATTTGATTAGAATGAAGACATGGTTGTTTTCTGATGCTTCTTGATTGGTTGAAGATGAATTGTAATTGTTTGCTTTTATTCCTCTTCGAGGAATTGTGAAAAGAAGAAAGTATATTCTTCTATCTATGAGTTGTAATGATGTTTTATGTAAACAATGTCCATTCAGTTGGATTGGCAAATGTATGGATTATGACATGAATTGATGAATACAATTACAAGTGTGATATTTTAATAATTATATCAGTTTGATATTGTTGACTAAATTGGAAATATAATGTTATTTCTTGATTTGGATTTGTTTAATTGTCCTTGGATGGATGATAAAAAGGAACTGATATCTATTCTTACCTAAATGCAACTTTTAAGTTGAAATATGCAATTAGTTCATACTTGGGTAAAGATGAATTTTTAATTGACATTAAAAAGGATTAGGAAGAATATGATTCCATAACTGATAGGTATTCAGGATTAGCTTGGAAGCTAAGGAATATCAATTAACTTCGGAGTAATCGAACTTCGCTTTCGAACTCCATTAATGACCTCATATGTTAAATTCAGAATAAAGGATATAGGATAAGTATATCCATAACTAATGGAACTTAACTATGTAATGTTAAGGAGTACAAATGAATACATTTCTCAGAAATTAGACCTCGTTTAAATGATGTCTAATAAGTTAGAATTCTGAATTTAGTTACAGTTGGGAAAATCTTGGTTAAGTTTAATAGGTTAAACTTATCACGTCCGTCGGTAACGGGCTGCTTAATCCAATGATTAAGAAGAGAACCAAGTAGAGAAATGCAGCCCTTCGACACAGAAGGAGAAGATGCATAGCAAGCTAAAGGACAGATTTAGTCTCTCTTAGCTATATACAACTGTAACGGGAACGAGGATAAAGGGATCATCAAGGTTGCTGAAAGTTGATTCTTAATTATTAAAATCATATCCAAATCACTTGAGCAGGATGTGTATTCTCGATGGGAGGATTCCGTAGGACATTGGCATACGCCAGCTACAGCAAGGTGTCTTCATGAAGACGGGGTCTTCATGACGACACAATGTTGCAGCTGACATATTGCAATGCCCTCCCGAATTAAAACATCAAGAATACACAGGCTGAAGGTGAAGTTCTTGGCAGGGGATAGGAGTATGATCAGGTATACGGAGTGACTCCAGGATACTAAAGATAACTAGACACACGGAGTCGTGGGGAACGACACCGTATGTCTGCGTATCTTTAGTTACCAGGAGTGCCTTCCTATATTCGTTCATATTACTAGTTGGAAATTGGAAGTTTAAATCTGACCTTAAACTGAGAGGACTGGTAGGAACCAGGAAAGACCATTCTAGATAACAGGTGAAGTGAAGTGAAGGACGTATTCCATTGATGTGTATCACATCCAGGAATATGATCATGCAAAGCATGTGAAAATCTTTGGCCAAAGTATCGCAAGTGCTGGTTGCGTTGTCCTTATCACTTAATTTAAGATGCAGGATGTCAGATGAATATCAGTAACAGATATTCAGATAGGCTTCTTAAATGGATCACTTCGATAACCGGAAACGGTTAAGAGAACTGGTATATATAATATACTATGCATAAACGAACATGAAGGATCGGTTGTTGCCGAGTCATGAAATGAAGGATCGTTGAAACTCTGAGCCATGAAAATGGAAGATCGGTAGTTCCTCGAGTCATTTACAGCAGCATATAGAATCTGTTATAGGATTGAATGGCATTGAATGTGTGTTCCATATTGTAAATATGTGAACAGGGAACATTAGTTTTTAGAAAAAAAATTGTGTGACCCAAACTGTGTTGTTTGGGCAGAGAACAATTATTAAAATGTGAACGTGTGTTTGAATTTTGTAATTCATAACAGAGAACGTTATCAAAAAAAAAAAAAAATCCCTTGTTCTGGTGTCTTAAAATGGGGATGTTACAACCTTATGCCACAAATATTTTTCCTAAGTGTAGAAATCTTATTTCTTAGAATAATGTGGAAGGGATTTCATTCATGAAGTGTATCCATGGCCGACTAAGGATCATATTATAGTTGGTTTCTCAATCTATAATATAAAATTTGGTAAGGACCGTCTTGGGTCCTAAAGTGACTAGTAAAACTATGGTTCCAATTGAAGAGTGGGCCTTGAGGCTGTCATAACCTTTTAGCGTATTTCATTTTGTGAAAAAATGTATTTCTCCATATCCTAGATTTTAAAGAAAAGTGAAGGGGACTATGTTAACTTCTACCCCATCATCAATCATTGCATGCTTAACATAATTATTATAAACCCATACCTGTAAATGCAAGGTTGGGTCGCCTCTACATGTAATTTCAGCATCTGTTGGCATTTTGCTTATATCAAATATAAACTCAGTATCCCTATATGGTTGCCCTGGAGGGTAGACATCAAAGTCTACATGGTTTACTTGCATTTCAGGAGAAGTGATGTTAATTAGATGACCAAGACCTAATGCTTATAAGAGAGCAACCCTATGGGCGGAAGAGTTCTTTAACAAATCCAAGAAGGAAATGTGAGAGAAGGTCTTTAGTTAGGTCATTAATTAGATCGTAAGCGCCTATGGGTTTTACCAACATGTTTGTTGAATGGTTGTCTAATTCTAATGGATAAACTTTGAACTGGATGAGAAGAATAATCCAGTGTTCTTATTATGGTTTCTATGGGTAGCTCAGTGTCTAACTCCACCAGACCGACTATTTTAGTTTGGGGTCGAGTTCCTAGTTGGTGTGTGACTGGTGGATTTAATGAAGTTGAGGCTTCATGATCATTATTTCCTGTTATAATACCCTTGTTTGTTCCATTAGGATCTATCCTGTTATTGTTAGAATGGTTTGGGAGTGGATCATTAAAGATCTTGAGCGATGCATCTTGAGGGGAAACTGCCCCCGTATAAGTGTTTGGCGTGGGTACTACATAATTTGCTAAAAACATATCTATAAAGAGTTATTTTTGATCTTCTGGTAAACGTTGCATGAATTTATTGTAGTCACGGTAAGTCCTAGTATTGTGGCCTTGAATTTTGTGGAAACCACAATACAAATTGGGATTATAATTTCGAGGCTGTTGATTTAAACCCTGTTGTGGCCCAAAATTTTGATAAGGTTGTTGGTTGTTAGAGTTAAAATTTTGAGGTTGTTGCCTTTGGTTTTGACTCTGATATCCAGTTGGGTTTTGATTTGGACCTTGTGTTTGGATTTTTTTTATTGTTGTTGTTGTTGTTGTTTTTGTCATGGTGGACGATTAAAATCCACCGCATTGATTGTTGGAGTAAAATTATTTATTTCACTGATTATTAACAGGTGGTGAAATGTTTACAATGTTTGCTCTTTTAGTTTGGTCAGTTACTCCATCTATTGTAACTCTATGGTTTTTGTTAAGGATCTTAGGTCCTTGATTAGTATTCTCCGGCATTAGGATAGGCCGCGGTGTTTTGATTGGGAGTGGTTAATTTTCCATTTGTTCTATATGTATTACGACCACTATCTATCACTGCTTGATCGATTCGAAGAGCACTCTCGAGTACTTCATCATAAGTTCTTAGTGGGAACTTCTAGACTTCTTCCTTTATCTCTCTATTGAGAGAATGAAGGAATAAATCACATAGTTCCATTTGATCCATGTTTGGAGCACTTGCTGATGAGTAGAGAACCATACACCATCTTTGAATAAAATGAGCAGCGATTCATTATGTTCTTGTTTAATATGTAAGAATTCCCTGATTCCTGTTCTTAATAATTTGTTCATGTCAAAAGCTTTGATAAACTCTGACACGAGTTGTTTAAATGAGTGTATCGAGGCTTCAGGTATTCTGTAATACCAATAAAGGGAAATACCCTCTAAGGTCTTAGGGAATATCTTAGCAACAACCCCATCCCAAGGAGTAATTCTCATATGGTTCATGGCATAGGCCTTAATGTGTGCATTTGGATCTCCTTCCCCTTTATATTTGGGTAAATCAGGAAGAGGTTTTGGAAGCATAACACTTCATATGGTGAAGTCTAGGGGCTCTTTTAAATATTCTGAATAAGTTCCCTACTGCATAGGGCCTCGACCATCGATGGTGCCTTCACTGAGGGGGTGGGGGTGGAATGGGTTGTTGATATGGCATAGCATATGTATTTGTAGGGACATAAGGGAATCCCTGTGGTTGAAGTGAACATCCCGGGAGAAGAGAACATATCTCATTTTGGTGATTTTGAATAAATGTTTAAGTAGGGAGGAGCATTGTTTTGGTATGGGTTGTTTGGTGCCAAGCCGGGAGGTATCATGTTTTCAATTGGAGCAGTGTTTGAAAACATGGTCATAGTTAGTGTTTACTATGGATAACTATATAGATTTTCAGGAGGCATGCCTAACGTGCCTGTTACTGCAAAGAGCTCAACTTGACTAGGGTGATGTGGAGGGTTGGGGATTCCTACTTGCCCAAAATATGAATTTGGTTTGCTTGCGCAAGTTCCAACCCTCTAACTTTCTCAACTAAGGTTGAAATGACCTCCTATTGGTGAAGACACAGTGTTTTTCCTTAATGGCATGTTTGTTGTATACCTTGAGGTTGTAAAGGGGTATGATACCCTTCTATGAATTGATCATTACCCTGCCAAGCTTCACCAAGGGCATTTCCCATAGGTGGAGGAATGGGGGTGTTTTCTTGGAATAGGGTATCAAATTGTATTTGTAAACTCCCTATAGGTGGATACATGTTTTGGAAGCATTGTTCACTTCTAGCATAGCGTGCTAAGTACTCCTTATCCAAAAATGGGAGTGGATTTGACTGTCTACCGATCTTTGGTCTGAACAAGACCCGAGGAGATGAAGTGGATTCTCTAGTAAATGTCATATTGTTAGAGCCTGAGGGCTCTGGTTGTTGTGTTTGTGCAAGTTGATCCAACTCCTCAATTTGGAATGAAGAACTAGAGCTAGTTCTTTGAGGGGGAGTTTGAGATGACAAGTAGTTACTTGAATAGTTATCAGCCCATGCGGAAAGCGAGGGTGATGGTTGTCTACTTGTTTGACTATAACTTGCTTCAAGACCTGAGAGAGGTCTACCATATGCGTCGTATCCCAACATATTTGGGGGGTATATGAATACCCGTAGAATAATGGGAAAGAGTGGAAGGTGGATGAAAGAAATGAAAATAAAAGGGGAACATTTGTTTGTTCACGTCGGGTTCACCAATTTTGTATGATGGAAAAGTGACATGCGAGCATGGGAATCTACAAGTAACTCTTCCTCGTACCTGACCTCCCGAGGTCGTGCCTGAGATAGCCGGTGAATGTGGAATATACGTGGAGGTAGACAAACTAGTTGGGCAATCTTATATCCTCAATACGCAATAATGGAATCTGCGAATCTAAGGCAAAGAAAGCCCTCCTAACCTGAATTGGTGTAATGGATTGTGTCAGATATAATAGCTGTCTCGGAGGCTCCATTCAATGTCGAGCTCTACCGAGATCCGGTATCTATTGGCTGTTGGATACGTGGAAAGTGACCTGTGAGGTGCTTCATGTATATTTCCAGACAAGGTCATGGAAAATGGTGAGTGAGAGGTGTAGTGGATTCTATAAGAAACTATGGGTGGTTTTCTGGTCTAGCCCAAAAAATCCTTAGCTTGATTGGCTTCTATATTTAATGTAAGAATAATTGTGTTATGATGTCTAGTGGGAGTGGTGAGGATCTAAATACCAACATGCTCGTAAACTGGTGTCAATGTCTTAACTGACTAGCAGGCCCGTTGGGTTGTGGGACCTGGGGATCACAACCATGAGTTTGTGGTTGTGTGTGGACTTGTTATGGTCATGTGAAGAATCAATCTCTTCTTCCCACTATCCAATAGTCATAAGCCTTTTTGGCTTCTATATTTAGATACTCAGAAGTTATGTGACTCTTCTCATAATACCTTACGGGTGTTCTGGCAACTTGATATACGTAACCTTGTAGTCTATGTCGATGACGAAGGTATCCTGTGTTTGCTTGTGGAAACTAATGGATCAAAACCAAATACCTTGTTCTCTTTCGGGTCTCTTATATGGTCATGTGGATATCCTTATTGAGGGTAGTCTATAGTTGGGTTGACTTGACCAAAATGTGTATGCCTTTGTCGTCTTCAATATTCAATTGTCTCAATTGTTCACTAATTGCTTGTGGGTTTATTTGTTGCATTTAGAAGACTTGAATCCTAAGCCCTTGATCTATATATAGCATATATGTATAATACATATATGTATGGTTACATATACGTATATGGTATACATATACATATACGTTTATGTATATATATATACATAGGTACGTATGACTGTCATACATATACAATTCATACGTATATGTACTACATATACTACATATACGTAATTATGTATACATATATACATATACGTATATGTATATGTATACATATTACGTATATGTATATGTATACGATGATATGTATATGTATATGTATATATATACATAGTAGCAGTATATGTATATATATATATATAATACCCATTAGGGGTTTTATCTCTAATATTAGAGATGTATTTAGTCAAACTAAGTAGCCCGATGTAGCTAGTTTGCCTGTGCACTTGTGAGGTTCACTGCTATATATATGGACAACGAGTTGTATTGGCGGCATTGGCGAGTCAAACGGTGGAATCAATTTTAAAAAAAACAGCACCTGCAAACAATGTAAAGCCGACTTCATATGACCAAACATGCATGTGTTGAATCAGAGTCATTAGGGCGAGAGCACCACATAATTTACGACTCTATCACAAACGTTGTACAGCGAGCAACTGTGATAGCTCAAAGCCGTGTGGAGTTCCCTAAAATCCTGGTAAATACAAGTTGTGAGCGGCTGTGTCCCCTTAGATGTGCATCTGGCTCACCCCTTCGTGTTCTCAATTTGGATACCTACACACAAAAGCGCTGTAGCCATCCTAGTATCAGAAAAAATGGATCCACGTCCACCCCCTGACACTCTGCACAAATTTTGGGAGATAGACTAAATACAAAGCGAGTAGCGAGACAAATAGTGCAAGTGGACAGAGCTTAATTATGTAATTCCTAGGCAGGCTATTACTTTACAACAAAAGATAACACAAATGTAATAAAGAGTGTCTCAGATCCTATCTTTTGTGACGGAACATAGACCTACAACTATAAATCCATTCTGAGTCCCAGAATCAAAGCTATCTTTATTTTAAACTTACTTGCATGGAATAGTACAAGTAAAATGAAACAAGTGTTAGCATAATTTAGCATAGGCATATTTATTGCATTTTATTGCATTGTCTTTTATTTAATAATGTGCAACATGTGCACTCTAGTCTAGTGACTTGCATTCAATATTGTTATGTTGGATAGCATTCAATATTGGTATTAGTAGTAATTACATGTGCATGTCAGAAGGGTCTTATCATCTCGTAGTTGGTGTCTGCTAGGGTATCATGTCTATCCACATGAGGCTGTCTAATATTTATAAATATTATAGCTCTTGCATTGTTATGTAATCTGATTTCATGATCAATAATATTTATGAGGCTTCCGTCCCTCTTTGATCATTGCAATCTAATTATATTCTATCATTTGGTATCAGATTAGGTTCTATCCAAGCAAGGTTGAAGAGGAGCACTATTGGAGAGGATCCATTGGAGAAGAAGATCTGCATCAAAGGAGAGCCATTGAAGCATCCCGCAGCCTCCATTCCTTCCAAGCATCCCTCAACTAAAATTTGACCTATCCACTTATTTGAAAGGTAAATTTTTTTTTATTAGTCATTGGTATAGCCAATTGATCTAACATATTGGTGGAATATTTCAGATTTGGAGATCTTTTTTTTAAAAAAAGGAGAAAGATCTTGAAAAAAATTGCAGATCTAAAAAAAAAAATTGTAAAAAAAAAAAAATCTTATAAAAAAAGGAGAGAGATCTTGAAAAAAAAATTGCAGATCTAAAGAAAAAAAAAAGATCAGATCTAAAAAAAAATCAGATCTGAAAGTGGAGGTGTGAAGAATTCGGGAGCAAAGGTTGAAGTAGTCCCGTCAACAAAATTCCAGCAGATAGCTCTTAGAAAAAAGAACATAACTTTTTCATACAGTGTCAGATTGATGTGACATTTTTTTTTTCTAGAAAGATAAGAAGGATGGACACAACTTTTAAGTTTACATTATCTTCAGATTCGGCATCTACATATGACAAAAATTCTGTACAAGTCAGATCGTTTTTTCTAAAGAAAAAAATCAGATCTTGCTGGTAAATTGGTAAGATCTCAAAAACAAAGATTCCAATTATTTTTAAATTTTGTGGGTTTCAAGAAAAATATTTTATGATGCTGCTGTCAAAATTTTAGAAAAACCCAGATCACGGTTTGTGAGAAAAACTGAAAACAATATTCAGATTGTTTGTTTGGATCTTGAGAACAAACAGGTCAGCGGTTTGATTCCCACTCTCTCCATATTTTTTATTAAATTATTTTTTTTAGAAAATTTAGAGAAATTACTAAATTTTTGGAGATTTCTAAATTTAGAAGCTCACCAAACACATTTAGAATCACCGCTAAATTTAGCGGAAAAACACCTATTGGGGGGTAAAAAAAATTTTTGGCCTAAATTGTGTATTTTGTGATTCTAGACCCTTTTTTGTAATGAGGGGGGGACACAAAAACTTCATTTTGATGTAATTTTGGAGCATTTTATACTAATCTTGGTGCATAAAGTGAATTTTTTTTTTTTAAAAGTATAAATTTTTTATTTTATGTTTGGTTCTATCACACGATATCTTTGATCTCATAGCAGCATTCAGTATATACAGTGCCTCTAGGAAGTGCTTACGGGTGATGCCATCGCTACTACTACTGCACTTAATGCCCAACATAGCTGCCTAAACGTCATATGGGCATCAACCCTATAAAATTGACAGGGAGTAATAAGGACACAATACACTCACATTTGAGCCCTCCCATCCGTTTGTGCTTGCACAAACCCCTCTTCGTATTCTCTAAGTACCACGTACTAAATTCTTCCATGTGAGTTAACACCTCTTTCTGTACTAACGGGTATATTGAAAGGGTTATCTTCTTCCACGTACCGACGGGTATATTGGAAGGGAGCGCATATAGAAAGGTTTGGTATATCGGCTTGATGGTATATTGAGAGGGAGACCATAAACCTGGAGTGATAAGAGCCTTACCCTTTGTCAGAAATTTAGATTTTCAGAAATTCAGATTGTAGAAATGGGTGCACAAGCACCAAAGTTCTTCTTTCCAGATTCACAACTGCTTAGAGGAGACAACTATGATGCATGGAAACTGAAGATCAAGGTGTTACTTGAGTTTGAAGACCTATGGACAGTTGTAGATGGACAAACAACAAGATCACTTGATGATGGAAGACAACAAGTTCAATTTGACAGGGCAAATCAAAAGGCCAAGTTGATCATCTTGTTTAGCGTAATAGACAATGTGCAACCCCACATTAGAGATGCCATATCGGCCAAGGATGCATGGGATAAGTTGAGCACAGTCTATGAGGAAAAGAACAAGAATGCCATCCTCAACCTACTATCACAACTACATACTCTCAAGTTCAAGCACAATGAGAAGGTTGAAGTTTTTTTGAGACGAGTTGCTACTTTGAGGGCATCTCTATTGGCATTGGGAAAAGAGATAAGTGATGAAGACCTCGTACCAATTGTGTTGCGAGTACTTCCTCCCTACAGAATCTTTGTGAAAACTATCAATATGAGTGAACACACAATCACCTTTGAGAAGTTGGTCAATCTACTCCAACAAGAAGAGGTAATGAACAAAAAAGATCATGAAGATGAGCAAGCACTATCTTCCAATCATAAAGGAAAGGGGAAATTTCAGTCCAATCATAAGAAGTCCCAACAAAATCAAAGTCAACGAGACAACACCAAGAAGTGTCCCATTTGCAATAGAGGGGGACATGACATCAAAGATTGTTGGTACAATTCCTACAAAAAGGGTTCATCAAGCAATTCAAAACCCAATAACCAATAGGGTAACAATAATTCAAATAAAGGGAAGTCCAACAACAACAACAATCAAGGGAAGAAAAATGGTAATTGGCAAAGAAAACCCAAACAACAAGGGTACATTACCAAACATGAGGATGATTCAGATGAAGGACACCACATGTATTTTTCTCAATTTGATGAAGAAACCAAGTCCACACAAGATATCTGGTATGTTGACTCGGGTGCAACTCGACACATGACTGGACATAAGGATTGGCTCTACATACTACGTGACTCACCTAACAAGAACCATGTGTCATTAGGTGATGACTCATCATACAATGTTAAGGGGATTGGAAACATTTCACTACCTCTTGGAAAGCATGACTGCAAAATCACAAATGTATTGTATGTACCTGGGTTGACCAAGAATTTTCTATCAGTTAGTCAACTCCTTGATCACAACTTGAAGTTGGATTTTGACAGTAATAATGGAGAAAAAGTGTTCTTGATAAGAGATAAGTCAAGAGGTTCCAAGATTGTAGCAAGAGCCTCCAATGTGGGACACATGTTCCAACTTGATTTTATCCACAAGGATGATCAAGCTCTAGTGGCCAAAGACACACAATCTATAGAACTATGGCATTGCAGATATGGTCACATCAATTTTGGCTATCTCCAAACACTTCAAAAGGGCAACATGGTGAAAGGATTTCCTAAATTCAAGCACAACACTGACAAGTGTCACAATTACCTAGCTTGAAAGCAACATAGCATACCCTTCTAGAAGAACACATATAGAGCTAAGGGAAAGCTTGATTTGGTGCACACCGATATTTACGTGCCCATGCAACCAAGTCATTCTAGATGTTAATACTTCATGATTTGTGTTGATGACTACTCAAGAAATATGTGGATATATTTTCTAAGAAACAAGAGTCAAGCCTTTGAGACATTTCAGAAGTTCAAAGCACTTGTTGAGAATGAAGTTGGTCATAAGGTCAAAACTCTCTGCTTAGATCGAGGGGGAGAATTCACAAGCAATGAGTTCAAGACTTACCTGGAAGCTCATGGGATTCATCAAAAGATGCCTCCTACTCACACACCATAACAGAGTGCTATAGTTGAGAGAAGGAATCGTACTATCATGGAAATGGTGCGATGTATGATTGATGACTCAGGTTAAACAAAGACATTTTGGGCAGAAGCTACAAGAACTGCAGTCTATTTGTTGAACAGAGTGCCCATAGTAGCTCTTGAAGGAGTGACACCTCAAGAAGCATGGTCAAATCGGAAACCATCAATTGCACACCTAAGAGCATTTGGGTGCAAAGCTAACATGCACATACCCAAGAAGAACAGGAACAAGTTGGATATGAAATCTGAGAAACTGATATTCATTGGATACAGTGAAGAAGCACTTGGGTACAAATTATGGGATCCGAAAGAAAAGAAAGTATACACAAGTTGGGATGTTGAGTTCTTTGAAAAGAAACAAGCAGATGCTCCACTCAACGAATCAACAAACATGCAGAATACACCTCTTGTGAAGATAGAATTTGATGTTCCCACTGAAGATGATAGTGATGAATTGGATGATGGTGAAAACTTGGATCCACCACAAGCCAATGGAACAGCTAAGAAGTTACCTAAATGGTATACTCAATTAATAAGAGATGCAAATTTGGATGAAGCACCTAGCACATCATCCAATCCTGGACCTAGAACTCGCATTCAAGCTCGTGAAGAGGTCAATTATGCCCTAATGAGTAGAGTTGTTGAAACAATTGACCTTGGTCTAGAGTACAAGAAGAATGACAACTTCTTCTTGACAGGAATAATATTCAGATTCAGATCATGCAGGAAACATGGACGATAGGAAGTCAACATCAGGCTTCATCTTCTTTATGGAATTTGGACCAATATCATGGGGAAGCAAGAAACAAAACTTTGTTTCCCGCTCTTCTACAGAAGCAGAGTATCGAGCTGCAGGTGAAGATGTTTGTGAAGCAATATGGCTACGCCTAATACTGGAAGGAATTGATCTCCCACAACATAAATCTACTCCAGTATATGTTGATAATGAAGGAGTTCTGAAGCTTGTTCGCAATCTAGTATTTCATGAGAGAACCAAGCATATTGAAGTACAGGTTCATTTCATACGCAAGCATGTCTTGAAGCACAACATACAACTCCAATTCTGTCCTACAGCTGAACAGAAGGTAGATGTTTTCACTAAGTCACTTACACGTGACAAATTCACACTATTGAGAGAGTTCCTCTCCACTTCATTAGAAACTATGCAAAATTAAGGGGGGGAATGTTAGCATAATTTAGCATAGGCATATTTATTGCATTTTATTACATTGTCTTTTATTTAATAATGTGTAACATGTGCACTCTGGTCTAGTGACTTGCATTCAATATTGTTATGTTGGATAACATTCAATATTGGTATTAGTAGTAATTACATGTGCATGTGAGATGGGTCTTATCATCTCGTAGTTAGTGTCTGCTAGGGTGTCATGTCTATCCATATGAGGCTGTCTAATATCTATAAATATTACAGCTCTTGCATTGTTATGTAATCTGATTTCATGATCAATAATATTTGTGAGGCTTCCGTCCCTCTTTGGTCATTGCAATCTTATTCGATTCTATCATTTAGTATCTAAGCTATACCATTATTATCAACAAGAAGATTGAATGACCTCTAAACAACAAAGGAAGACCAACAATGGATGTAAAACATAAAACTATTGGAATTCTAAGCAAGAAATTCAAAGACTAAATGATTAAATAGAGAAGGAGAGGAGCCATTTGTTTGAAAAAAAGTTGGCTATTTATAGTAAATGCATTCACTAGAAGGTAACTTGTAATGGAACTCTTTTTCCATTAAACAAAGTGAAAACACTATTCATAGGGAATCCAAAACATAAATGCAAAGCAAAGTAGCTGAAAAATGTGGATAGAATTTGAAAATTTACGTTTGACATGATCGTCAGAACTTGCTGAAAAATGTGAATAGGACCACTACTTTGTGTAGGGCGGTGGTTACGAGACTACCACCCTATCTTTGGCGGTGGTCACGAGACCGCCACCCAAGCAGGGTGGTAGTCTCATCACTTAAGACCAAAATGTAAGGGAAAAGGGGGGAAAAGGGCAGAACAAAGCATGTGGAGGCTGGGTGAGGCATGCGGGATACAAACATATACCTGGTGAGATTTTCTAGATTCTGAACACCTTGCGAGGAGACCTGTATCATCATTGGGGTATGTGTAACATCTTTCCACCAGTGCAGTACCTTACAATTTTGGGTAAGTGTAGAGACAAAATATCGATGTTGTTAGAAGGTGGGCCAATCTTAAGTGGAACATAAAAGGACACCTGTAGGTAAGTTCTATGTATCAAATGGTTTCTTCCTATTTAAATTCATTATTCAAGAAGATATGCAGAAGGTTTCGGAAGAAGGAATTTGGTTCTGGGGAAAATATGGATGGTATCTCAAGAAATGGGAACCAACTTTCAACCCAAAAAAAGAAAATCTAAATAAGTTCCCTGCATGGATTCATCTTCCTAATCTACCCTTGGAATTTATCCATGAAGATATTTTCAAAGGAATAGAATTTTTTTGGGTTCTATTGTTATAATAGACAATGCAACCTTGCATATGACCAGACTCGTTTGTGCAAGATTCTGCATCTATACGATTGTTGATAGGGATATCCCTAAAAGCATCAAGCTCAATTCTAGCCTAGGGATATGGGAGCAGAAGATAGAAATGGAGAGTTACCCAGTGAAATGTACCAAATGCAATGGTTGGGGTCACTCGACTCAGAACTGTAATTTCAAGATCTCCAAGAGGTACATCGCAGTGATGGGGAATGAAGGGAAAGAAGAGAAAGGAAAAGGAATCATGCAAAGTGTAGAAGATCACAAGAAATATTTTGTGAATAACCATACTGAAGGATTCAATCCCTTTAGAATCCAAGAAAAATATACATGTCAGATAGAACCCCAACTAAAATCCTAGAAACAGATGAGGAGGGATTTACCCTTGTGGTTGATAGAAGGAGCTCCAAAAATTAGTCATGTTCTGAATCAAAGGTAAGGGAAAAAATGAAGGATCAATCAGCCAAGGATTCTCCAAAGGACCAAAGATGGAGCTATTTTCTTCGAATAAAGAGAAAGGGAGAAAATCTAGTGGTCAGGTGAATTCCTGCAAAAATCCAAGGAGGATATGTTGTTGATTGCCACCCCGCCCTAGAGGAAAAGGTGAAGGACCAGACCTTAGTTCAGAAGGAACAGGAGATGAATGAAAGTTTGGATAGTTAAAAGGGAGAAAGGATGAAAATTGGATATTTGATTAATATTTCCATGAATGAAATAATGAATTTTCATTTCTTTATTGATCAAGATATGGAAAGTGGAGAAGAGGAGCTAAATCCTGGCAAGAAGGGGGCTCCCCTGGAAAGAAATCCTTCAGGGAAGATAAAAAGGAGCTCATACTGCTAAAAAGGGAGAATCCTTAATGTCCCCTATAGGAAAAGGAGAATTTCTGGAAGGAGATAATCCTATTAATGTGGAAAGTTCCACCAGTAAACAAGGAAGGCCTAACAAATTTGAATTAAGGAAAAAATCTACCCAGAAGGAAATAGACTCAGGGAAACAACTATGTTTAGACCAGAAGGTGTTTAAAAAAAAAAACCAATCTTAGAAAATGAATTACATCTCATGGAATGGAAGAGGGATCAATAGCCCTGTGAAGTGGAGGGTTCTTAAAGACTTGATTGAAGGAC